>PVJD01015624.1:0-24189 GCA_004026545.1 Mormoops blainvillei
AGTGCCTCAGCTCCACCTCAGAGCTTCAGGCAGTAGGTTCTCACAAGGAACGTGCAACTGAGATCCCTCACATGCGCACTTCACAGTAGGATTTGCACCCCTTCGAGGGCGTAATGCCGCTGCTGATCTGCAGGAGGCGGAGCTCAGGAGGTAATGCGAGTGATGGGGAGCAACTGTAAATACAGATGAAGCTTTGCTCCTTCACCCGCCGCCCACCTCCTGCTGTGGGGTCCCATTCCTAACTGGTCACTGATCAAGAGTGTTGCATGGCTTAGGGGTTGGGAAGCCCTGCTCTAACCCATGCTGGTCCAGTTTCCTCAGCTTCCAGGAGTTTACCCAGGAGCTACTCATGTGACACACCATGTATAACCCACAGTCCCATAGGGTTGATATAGAAAGATTTACTACAGGAATGAGGGGGTGGATTGTGCAAATAGTGCTCCTGGTTTACTTTGGCACCCTGATACCTATTTTGTCTACTAAAGGTGGGAGAGTGTGTATAGGACATAGCACAAGCAGTTGTCCATTTAAGAGTGGAAGAAATACTGAGAGAAAACAAAGGAATAAAGCCAGTAGAAAAGGATAAAGAAGGAAACAAGGGGAAGAATTTAACTGTGGAAAGTAAGCAGAGAGGTCCTGTGAAGGTAAGTCCTAAACATCTACGGAATGACCTGGAATGTACATAGATAAAAACAAAATACACAAAAACCTGAATGCATTCTTTTAAGTCTGTGGTAGAAACTATAATCTCAGCAACAGTTCCAGCCTGTAGCAAAATCTACTGTTCAGTTGTTGGAATGGACTCTGTTAACTGAGATGGTCCCATCAGTGCCCCCAAAGGCAACACTGTTTTTGACTGACTTGATGGCTCCCCTGCGTATGGAACTGCCTTCAGCTCATCTGGAAGAAGACCCACAGAGAGGAGTCTTTGCATAGGGAGATGGTTGAGGGGCCCACTTACAAGGATCCAGTGGAGACGAGAGGCCTCATACAGACGTTTCTATTCATTGGTCTCCAAGGAATGTATAATGGATACTGGCTTTGGATGATATTAGTACAGAATGTTCTCTTATTTATGGTAATCCAGAGAGATTTAGGGGACCCACGACGACCATTGATGGCTACTGAGGACAGTCCATTTAGATACGAATTCTGACATCAGCCTTTGAAATAGGGCATTTACCACCATGCCCTCATAAGGAATATGTTTCCCCTATACTTGAGTATATCCTGGGAAATGACATTCTAGCCATCATGTGCCTACCAACCACCATGGGGGACAGGGTTTGTCTCCAAGTATGAGTTGTGAAGGCCATGTTAAGGAGGCATGCCAGATGCCCTAAGGTCTCTCCCTGAAGAGTAGTGGCCCCCAACCAACACTCCTTCCAGGTGGCCATAAGGAGATTGTACAGACCACGAAAGAACTGGCTACGGTGAACATCATCAGATCAGCTCATAGTCCCTACAACTTACTGTACAAGTTCCCTGTCAGAAGAAATTAATGGCAAAGACTAGGTAGAGTCTAGAGGTAGAGTGAGGATAATGCTGGACACGGTTCTCCCACAACTCTTGATGAGGGATGGCAAGAGCACCCTGGTCAGAGGAATGTGTATTGTACTGGAGAAGTGGATTATAACTCCCTCCCTAGCTCCCCTGGGTATCAGGTTCTTGCCTGGTGACTGCTTCTTGACCTTTTTCTACTGTATATACACACTGATGTGTTGTGGCTCTATGCTACACACAGATTTGTGCAAATTAAACCTGTGCCACCTTTGTCTGGAGTCCCTTATAACCAACCTTGGGCTAGAAGTGGGGCAGTGGGGGAGGGAGGCATGGTTCTGCCTTAATGGCCTGCCACCATTTGTGTTCTATGTTATGTAAGTAATAAAGTATGTGTTTACTCCACTACATCCTCCTTGTGGTTTTTTTGGTTTACGTGAATAACCGGTCAAGGTCCTCAAGATCAATCTCCTGCATTACATAAGTACATAAGATGGTCTGAAATTAAAACTTTCTACTGAAAAGCAGGTCATTGCTCTAGGCTAAAATCTTCCTACACCCCTTAAAGGCCTAGCTTTTCCACTTGATAATCACTAACCCCTGAAAAGGTAGAAGACAACACTTAAGTCTTGTGAACTAAAAAAGGGCCAAGTTCTAAACCTGACAAGCTCAGTGGAGTCCTGTACAGCGGCCTCACAGATTGAGACAAAAGTACCCACACAGAAATTAAAAGTTTCTAACTGTGCTGACCAGTACTTTAATGTGGATTAGATATAATCCAGAGAACTGAAAGGTCAACAATTTGATTCCAGGTCAGGCTTATTAGTGCCTAGGTTGTTGGCCAGGTCCCTAGTCGGGGAGATGTGACAGACAATCCACTGATGTTTCTGTCACACATCAATGTTTGTCTCCCTCTCTTTGTCACTCACTTTCTCTCTCTCTGAAAATTAATAAATAAAAGTTTTTTAAAATCTTTTAAAAAGCATCTTTATCTTTACTGGGCCTGTCTTTTGGCTTTATTTATTTATTTCCACATACAATAACATATCTGACAAAAGTAACTCTCAAATATCGAAGTAATTTCCACCCCTACGCCCACCCCACCTCTCAAAGAACAACTTCCTCACCAGAGCAAAAACCACAAAAATGCCTTCATTGTTATTTTTATCACGTTAGTAGTTAACTATTAACCCGTGTAAAAGAAGTATGTGTGTACTTGCTTTAGTTTTTATCGAACCCCAGAGATTTCTCCAGTTTCCTTTCTCCCACCTCCTTAATCTATAACCAATAGATTTTGTGTAACCCCCTTATACTTTCTCCTTTGATTATAATGTATAAAATAATATGCAGAACTGCTATTCTTTGGCATTTTCTCAATGCATTGGACTTTTGCTTCCCAGAAACAGTCAGCAGTTTGTCTGAATATACTGATAAACTGCTTACAGCTTTTGCTCTTGTAACAGGCGTGTTGGCTAAGAGGAGTACAGGCCTCGCCACCCCCATAGACCTGGCTAGGGAATGGGAACCATAGAACAGGGCTGTTGATACTTATTTTGCATATTAACAAGGCTAACCAAAAAGCTGTGCATAACCTTGACCCATGATGTAACTGGGAGGCAGCTCCAGCAGATACCGCATCTGAGCTTGGGGATGGTTTCCTCCTCGCCTGCCCAGACTAACCACGGCAGGCAAGAACGGCAGAGAACATAGGAGTGCTAGCAGGTGTAGGCGACTGTGGGAGGAGTCGGAAACAGGGTCACGGAGGAGGTTCCAGGCTGGGATTTAAACTAAAGGCAGGCCACTAGAAGGCACGGGGAAAACAATGCAAAGACCATGCAGGAAGAAAAGGGGTGAAAGGGCTCTTGCTAGTGGGCCATGAGAAGGGGCCACGCAGTTTTGGATTAAGAACTGGGGATCTCGGTGACACAGCTGGTGGTGCTAGGAACTGAGGTTTGCCCAGCCCGGTACGGATTACTGGGAGGAACCAGGAGTCCAGCTGAGCTGCTTCTATTTCTTTTCCTGAGATACGGTACCCCTGACTGGCCTGACTGGTCTGAGTGGGCAAAGGGTGGAAAGCAGGACCGTGTGGGCTGGTGGGTGTTTTAAAGGGACTTTGGGATTTAACGGCGACCTTCCATCATTACTCTAAACCTGTAAAACTTTTGAATAAATACTTCCTTTCCTTTTCATCAAGCCCTGTCATTGAGAGCCACAACTCCTAAGGGCAGCAGGAAAAGAACCACAGAACGGGGGCCCCAGGGAAGAGGGGGGTTGTTTTCGTAACAGGGTCTGGGAATCCCCACTAAATGGACCCATTCTGTAACACTCTTTCTTAAATTGGTATGAGTAATGGTTACATGTCTGAACCTCTTTCAGGCTAAAAATAAACACCTTGATCTAAGCTACGTTTCAGCTCCAAAGCCATAAGGTAGATAATCCCTCTGGCTACTTTTTTATAAAATCAGACAGATGGACACCAGAGTAGACCTGCAGCTGTCCTCAAGACTCAAAGGGATTATTTATTATCCTTACTTCATCTCTGAGCAATCAACACATAGCACAACCCTGAACTCCCAGCCCATGGTGTCTCGTCATTTTCCTCTATGTAATCTGTGACCTACAGGCCATCAGGAAAGAGCATGACATTGGGCACACTCCAGACTGGCCAGTTCTATAAACTATCTCCTTTATACACTGTAAACTCCTGCTCATGCTTTTCCTTCTACCAGGGAGCATAGCCAAACATGCTTAAATACTGGGATTCCGTAATATTAATTTATCTATTATTGCTGGAAGTTCCCATCAGCAACTCAAAAGCACAGTGGGAAAATTAATTTCCCTCCTTTACACTTACCAAATAGTGAAATACATTAAAAACTATGCTGCCAAAGCACCAAAGAAACACAACAGCAACTCTATACTCCTAATGCAATTAGCCAACTGTTTCTGCTAATCACATTTGCTAAAAATGATAGCATGTCCAGTCATCCTATCTACCAAAACATTTACTACCATGAAAGATTAATTACATATTTTTACTTATAAGATACTTTAAAAAAAAAAGATTTTATTTATTTATTTTATTTTTAGACAGAGGGGAAGGGAGGGAGAACAAGAGGGAGAGAAACATCCATGTGTGGTTGCCTCTCACACGCCCCCTACTGGGGAGCTGACCAGCAACCCAGGCATGTGCCCTGACTGGGAATCGAACTGGCAGCCCTTTGGTTCACAGGCTGATGCTCAATCCACTGAGCTACACCAGCCAGGGTTAAATACTTTTCCTCTGATAAGGGGTTTTGTTTGAAAGAAAAGTGAAAGCATTTTTCTGGTCACTTTAAATTACTAAACGGGTAATGGTCTTGGGGAAACTATGAAGCCACACTTTAAAAGGATAAAGCTAGTACCATTTACTACTGTGGTACTATTTACTGAGCAGGCCTATCACCTTGTTAGACATGACTGCTGTTTTACTCTTCTGAGCTATGTCCCCAAGCCTGGAAATAACTGGAAAGCAAGGGGAGAACTGAGCAACCAACCACCACACCGACAGGCAAAAGATAATATTGGAGGAAACTGCGGATTATGCAAAATCTAAAATCTACTGCATTACAATGTCCCCAACAGCCCAGGTGCCACACAACTACAACTCCCCACAATTGGATTTTTGTAATCCAATTATAACACAATAAAAGCTCAAAGCTCCAGCTCGTTAGGGCTGGTGCATTTCTCTACACCATAACCCTCTCCTCTCTTAGAGAGTGAGTAAAAACTTTACTCTCTACATTTTCTTCTCTTTGTGAATTCTTTCACAGCCCATGTCAATGATCATCCTAACACACATCTTAAAAGATTTTCTCAGGTTATTTATCTCCTGTTTCTGAGAAGAAAAATATTCAAAATTTAAAAATATTTTATTCATTAGAAAAGGGAGCAAAGGGAATTAGACATTGAGCTTAATAAACTGGGGAACGGGAGTCAATTTGTTTAGCCAGGGGGCAACAGCTTAACACCCCAGTGGATCATGGCATTGCTCTGTGATCACAGCAGGGCTCTGCCAAGCGGCTTAACACTACTCTCTTCCCCCTCCTCTAGTACCAGATTGTTGGGGCACAGGGGGGTAGACTAACAAAGAGGCCCATCAGTCTAACCAGGGGTTGGACCTATCAAAACCTGCCAAGGTCCTAAATATTGGCCCTTTTGAGAAAGCTCCGAGTTAAAATTGCACAGGAAAAAAGAAGCTCTCTCTTTCTCTCTCTCATTTGTGACCTGCACTCACCAGTTCACTGGTTCATTTTCTCTCTCTCTCTCTCTCTCTCTGCTCCACCCCCCGCCCCCACCCCCAGGCACATGACAACATGGATCTAGCAGCCACCAGGGCCCTAGTTGACTGGGTGGGCTTGAAAATAGTTTGGAGCTTTGATATAAAGCAGAATCTGGACAATAGCTTTCTGTTTTGGCCTTGTTAAAGGTACAACTGTAATTTTTCCTGGCTGGGATAGACAGGGATGGGACTTTGGAAAACAAGGGACAGAATTCCCAAATAAACATTGCCATATCACAATCTCCTGTACATGGATCCTTCTCCCCTGTGTACACTCTGGCCAAGGTTTCAACCCACAACCTAGGTATGCGCCCTGATGAGGGACTGAACCTGCAGCCTTTTGGTATACAGGATGACTCCATCCAACTGAGCCACCAAGGATAGAATGGAAAATTTTAAAGAAAATCAAGAACAAAAATGATTTGTTTGGCCAGATAGTTCACATTGTTAAAGTGTTGTCCTAATATGCCAAGGTGGCAGATTTGATTCTGAGTCAGGGTATACACAAGAATCTACCAATAAATGCATAAATAAATGGAACAAAACCTTGATGTTTTTCTCTCTCTTCCCTTTCCTCTCTCTCTCTTAAAGCAATCAATCCACCAACAAAAAGGGTCTGAAATGCTGTTTCTGTTTGTAGTAATATAAATTATTTTAGTCTATACTGGTTCATGGCAGAGAACTCCTAAAAAACTTGGAGTATTCTCAGTGACAGAAGTTCTTTCATATTCCTAAGAGCCTCTTTTGAGCTCACCAGAATTTCTGTGGATGATTTACCATGGACCCCTACGTAGCCTCAACATGAGATAGGGACTGGGGGTAATGAAAGTGGAATAAACTCTTGAATACTGATATCTGATGAGTTTATGAGCTTTCTGGTCAGTAAATACATCCTGGTTCCTCAGAAACAGAAGCTCCACCCTGGAGCTTCTGGAGAAATTTCCAGAGTTCACCTTGTGTTCTTCATGTTTTCATTGTGCATTTGTATAATTTTTACAAGTCCTTTATAATAAACTGGCAAATCTTCCTCTGTGCTTAGTGAACCATCCTGACAATTATCATAAGAAGAAGAAGTGGAAACCTCTGATCTATCAGCCCCGGCTGGTATAACTCAGTGGATTGAGCATCAGCCTGTGAACCAAATGGTCGCTAGATAGATTCCCCAGTCAGGGCACAGGCCAGGGTTGCGGGTCAGGTCCCTTGTAGAGGGCGTGGGAGAGACCACCACACATTGATGTTTCTCTCCCTCCCTTCCCTTCTGTTTAAAAATAAAATAAATAAAATCTATAAAAAAATAAAATAAAATAGAGTAGTCTATCAGTAGCACAAAGGAACACCTTAACTTGGAACTGGCATGTAAAGTGGGACAGTCACATGGAAGAAATTGGGTCCTTTACCTGTTTAATCAGTGCTATCTCCAAATATATGTGTCAGAATGGGGTTAAATGAGTAGGACACCACTGAGAATAGAAAATTAAGTAACTGCATAGTGGTCCTGAAAAACATTCTAGTATTGCTTGCTCCTAAATGCCCACATGCGTATTTATATGGAAAGATATAAAACTAGACCCCTTTCTGCTGTAGTAAGGTTTGAAAAAAAAAAAAAACAGTTTTGCCCTGACTAGGTAGCTCAGTTGGTGAGAGAGTCATCCCAATACACCAAGGCTGTGGGTTCAATCCCCAGTCAGGGCTCATAAAAGAGTCAAACAACGATGCATCAATAAGTGGAACAGCAAAACAATGTTTCTCTCTCTCTGTCTCTAATATCAATTTTAAAAAATTAAAAAGAAAAAAGAATAGATTTTTTTAACAAGAGCAAGCAAAACAGCAATGCATATGTACATTGTTACCAGTTTTACAAAATGATCCATGAACATTTACATGAAGTTAAATAAAAATTTCACATTTCTGCCCTGACTGATGACTCAGTTTGGTGTCATTCCCTAAAGCAAAAGGTTGTCAGTTCAATTGCTGGTCAGGGTACACTTTGGGTTGCGGGTTTGCTTCCCAGTCAGAGCGCTAATGATGGGCAGCCAACTGATGTTACTTCCTTAACATCAGTGTTTCTCTCCCTTTCTCCTTCCCTTCTCATCTTAAAAACAGTTAAAAAATAAAATCTTTTTTTAAAAAATTCACATTCCACCTTGGCTGGTGTGGCTCTGTGGATTGAGTGTTGGCCTGCTGAATGAAACGTTGCTGGTTCGATTCCTGGTCAGGGGACAGGCCTGGGTAGCAGGCCAGGTCCCCAGTCTGGGGGCCTGTAAGAGGTACTCAGTCGATGTTTCTCTCACACATGTATGTTTCTCTCCCTTTTGTCCCTCTCACTGAAAATAACTAAAATCTTTAAAAAAAATTTCACATTCCATCAACTCTTTTGTTGTTGTTATATTTAGGTGGCATTGGTTAATATAATTATAAAAGTTAAACCTTCTTTTTCACTCCTTTCACGCTTTACTTCCTCCTCTGACTCCTTTTTCTCTGGTAGCCACTATACTGTTGTCTGTTTCTATGAGGTTTTGTTTGTTTGTTCATTTGTTGCTTTTAGTTCTATCTCCATCTACTCTCTCATAGTGTTTATGAACTTATTAGAAGACACTAAAATACAGTAATAAATGCCCTTGATAAAGACTAACAATATTGACATTTATATATTATGCACACAAATAAAGCACTAATTTTAAAAGAGAAAATATTACCTTTTGGATAATCTTCCAACAAGAGGTTGAAGTGACCTAACTGACAAAAGAAATCAGACTCCACTTTTCCTTCAGCTTTTAAGATTAAAGATTCATAGCAGCGAACAGCCTAGAAATGAAAAACATACATATTAAGAAAAAGGCAAAATCTTAATTGCACCCTTTGTGAGAGAATGCTATATATACTACATGTGAGTACTCAAGAAATCAAAGCAATATATATGTCACATCTTCCACTGACTCAAGATTCAATTTAAGAAGCAGTTACATATTTATTTTTCTAAAGGAGCCATCAGTTTATGACATAATAGCTTTCCTATATAAAAAGGGGGAATAAGAGTTACCAAATAAAATAGTAAAAGAGTTCTTTAATGGCTTTATGTGACAAAAATACTCTCAAAAAGGCACAGGTAGAATGAAGTTTACTGAATTTCAGCAGCAAGTAAGCATGTCTGATAGCCCACAGAACCAGATAAAAATAGTCCTATACAGTTTAACAAGACTGAGCTGGTTTTCAGAGAGCACAGATCAAAACCACCTATCATCCAGCAGAAGCATGGAGTGCAATAAGAAAAGAGAACTTTGGCACCCTTCTAATACCCTAACTTCCATCCGCTCCAACACATATAGAACCCAAGAGCCAGGGCATAGCTAGAACTCTTGCAAAAGCAAGAAGACCTTATCTTGTGGTGTTGATAGTCATTTACCATATATGGCAAAGTTCCAAAGTATTCCAAGTAAAACTTGCCCTACCAGCACTTCCCCATACCTGTTCCCACTAACCCCTTAAAAACCTTTAACCTAGTCCAGCAGGCAAAATGAACTTGAGGTACTAGTGGGTCTACCATCTTCTTGGTTAGCACTTTTATCAATAATCAATAATCCTCTTCTTACTCCAAATGCTGACATTTTGAAGCATCCAGCACATGAACTTGGATTCAGTAAAAATATGGTTTTTGAACTATAGAACGCCAAGTCCAAATTGAGACATGCTATAATTATAGATTATACAACAGATTCCAAAGACTGCATTCAAACAGTGCAAAATATTCACTAATAATTTTATGTTAAGCAAATTAAAGCAATAGTTTGATTGTATTAGGTTAAATTATGTATTAAAGTTATGTTTCATTTTTACTACTTTTAATACAGCTGTTATATAATTTAAAATTTTGTAAGACATTAAAATGTCTTAACAGTATAAAAGCTGCTCAACAGTAGCTACCATTTGCACTGAGCAGCTATTGTTTTTGCAAAGTATATACTACCATATACTCTCTTTCAGTTGTTTCCTAATCATCCTCATATTTTACCCATACTAACTCAAACATTATTTTAGCCCAAAACACATCAACAGACATATCCTTCCAACAGTTTAAAAAATGTATTCTTTTTGAACCTCATAAGTTTGAGAAAGTAAGAAATAAAGATTGTGTACTAAAACATCAAAAAGTATAGTGTTCTAGTGTTCTGTGCAAACAACCTTGTCACTAACCACAAGAGTTATTAGAAATTTAACCACTTCTTCCCTCAGTCTTAACAACACAATGACTTGTGTATTTAGAAGGACCACTAAGAAATACGTATATTCTTAGATCTATAGGTACACACCCAAAAATATTCCCAAGTTGGTACCTCTGAAAAAGTACCTGACATCAAGTATTCACACACATGGACACATACACTTGTTAATACACAAAAAAACGCAAAGAACTTCTCAATATCATTGAAATTTTACCTCAGGAATTTCTCTTGGGATAACAAAATGTATTGTGGGATAGAGTCCCACATCAAATGCCATGACTTTCTTCTTTTGAGAAACAGTATATTTCAAATATAGAGACAAAAAAATTATATACCCAAAGCACTACTTAAAAATAGGTTAAGGATCTGTTCTAAATAAAGCTATTCTGACAACTATCTTTACAGTAAGATATAAAAGAGAACTGTTTTCAGTTTCTATTTTACTCTTAGCTAAGTAAATATGCGTAAGTACCAAACTATCACTGAAAATAATTAAAACTCCAGAATCTATTCTTAAATCTCACAAATTAATATAATTTTGAGATATAAAATTTCAAGTTCCTCTTTTAACCAAGTCACCTATGATTTCTCTCTAATAAATGGTTATATTACAAAATACAAAACTTTAGCACTGAATGATGTGGTTTAGTGGACTGAGTGCCAATCTGTGAATGGAAAGGTCGTCAGTTCAATTCCCAGGCAAGGCACATGCCTGGATTGTGGGCCAGGTCCACAGTTCGGGGCATGTGAGAGGTAACTGATCAATGTATCTCTAGCACATTGATGCTTTCCTTTCTCCCCACCTTCCTTTCCTTAAAAATAAATAAAATCTTTAAAAAAATACAAAACTTTAAAACTATTAGATTACAGTATATTTTTAACTTTTGGTTAAGAAAACATAGAATTTGACATTTTATTTATTTTTCAATTGTAGGATATTTATCAGATTACACGGAGATAATGCAGTAACAGGCCAGGCCCCTGTAAGAGATTTATCGAATCAAAAATCTCATTAATGCCAACACTGAAAAAAAAACTTAAAGGTTCGGTTTTACACATATTAAAAAAAAAACTAGAATGACATAAAACAAATGTTTAAAATTTCCTATATGATTATGCTAAATTTGTTTTTCCATACTTAGTAAATGTTTCAAAATTAATATATCCTGCTTTTCTTATGAAATATCATTAAAACTTCTTGCCCTGGCCAGTGGCTCAGTTAGTTGGAGCATCATCCTGTATTCCAAAAGGTTGCAGGTTCACTTCCTATCAGGGCACACAGGTTTTGATCTCTAGTGTTGCCAGGCACGGGAGGTAACTGATCAATATTTGTTTCTCAAATCATGTGTCTCTCTCCCTCTCCATCGCTCTCTAAAATCAACAAATACCTCCTCAGGTAAGGATTAAAAATAAATAAAAACTCTTTATACTTTATTGTGTAGCATTTTTTAGATTTGATCTAAATTCAATTCAAACTTATTCAATTTTACAAATAGTACAACATTTGAAAGACCAATGAAAATTTGTCAGAAGTGAAGTCATTGGTATGTATTATATTTTAAGGTTTAAATCCAACTGAATACTACGGACCATACCATAATATCAAGAAATATAACTTCTTATAATTATAAATAAAAATATACAAAACAATGTAATGTTCTGTACTTAAGGCAAGCAATACTGTCTATAAGAATAACTATCTCATGCTATCATTGTTTTATAGATGAATTACACATATACAATCCCTATGGTCTACTGGGAAAAAATCATTCAACAGTACATTATCAAGCAGTATAGTTAAAGCAGAAGATCTCCTAGTACAGTTGAAAGCATGGTATCTTTTCCCTTGAAAATGTCATTTTTCAAAACAGTAACAACATTTTTATTTCATTTATTTGAAAACTTGATTCCTATCACTAACTTTACATGCCATTCCTAAACTTTATAAAATAGAAACTGTTTAGCCCTGGCTGATGTGGGTCAGTGGGTTGGGTGTCTTCCTGGAAAGGTAAAAGGTCATGGGTTCAACCTCAGTTAGGGTACATGCCTGTGTTGCAGGTTCAGTCGCCAGTAAGGGTGTGTACAAGACGCAACCAAGTAATATTTCTCTGCTTCCCATTCTCCCACCCTTCCCCTCTCTAATAATAAATAATTATTTCTTTAAAAATGAAAGTTTTTCATTTCAAAGGGTTATCACCTCTTTAGTTCAAAGGAAATGTTAATTCAAACACGCTTTAGGGTAAAGTTTGTAATGATTCATGTAACACATGGTGATATGTTTGTAATAATTTTTAAGTGATAAATACAAGCAATTATTAAACAGTTTTTCCATTTAATACACTTTGTGAAGTACCTGACAGACACAGAAAGGAAAAACAAAATACATTTAAATATCCTCAAGTAAGTTCTAACACTTATATATAATAGAAATAAACATGCAATTTTGTTTAGAATTTAAAAAATTCAAGCATAAAATAAAAGATATGTGGCAGCCAAAAAATATCATTTACTAAATACAGAATACAGTGTTCCAGTTCAAGATGGAAATGCTGGAATATCCTGAAATCAAGTCCTCCCACAGAAATGCAGAATCAACACCTATGTCTTAACAATTTCCTCTGAAAGAAATCCAGAAGCTAACTGAGCAACTGCTACACAGTTACAATGTTGGTGAACAAAAATACCAACAATGAAAAGCATGAAGAGGCTGTCACAGTATCACCAAAATCTTACCATCAGCACAGTGGGAGAACCAGAAAGAACATACAACTCTCAGTTTCAAAGAGTTTGCGAAAGAACAAAATAGCCCCTTTCAGGTTCTGTTCACCAGAGCTACCTGCTTTTCTTTACCTGAGCCTGTCAGGCATAATTAACTTATTTCTCTGAGCCTCTGTTCTCAGGACCCCTGCACAGGTATTTTAAAACATACAAAGATGACACGCCAGAGGGTAGTGTGTGGGCCCTGAACTCAAAGATTACAGCAGAACAAACTGAAGCCTGCATTCTCTGGCTTGTGTGGTTCAGTGGATTGTGCACCGGCCTGCGAACCAAAGGGTTGCTCATTCGACTGCCAGCCAGGGCAGATGCCTGTGTTGTAGGCCGGGTCCCCAGCAGGGGTTGCATGAGAGGCAACCACACAATGTTTCTCTCCCTCACTTTCTCCTCCCTTCCATTCTGTCTAAAAATAAAATAAACAAAAACTTAAAAAAAAAGTCACAACCCCAACTTTTACTGCTGGAGTACATCTTTACACCAGACCCTTTCCCTCTTTTTGGAAAGTAAAAATGAAACTACTCTCTGCATTTTCTTCTCTTTGTGAATTCTTTCACAGTCTGCAGTACTGGCCACCATAACAATTTGGAAAACGCTATGGGTGGTGCCCCAACTTTTAAGTTTTCTACCTAAGAATTGGGACCCTAAAACAGCCAGCTTTGCAAGCTAAGACTTGAGTCCAAAAATCCCACAAAGCTATAGGGAACTAAGAGGTAGTTTTTATAAGGCCTGCACAGACTCACTGGGTTCTGTGCAGAGGGAGCAGACTGAAACACCTCTTTCTTCTGTGAAAGAGGTCTATTTGCATATCTCAATAGCTGTGCGCTGAGGAGCAGAATTCTTAACTGAACACATCTCAAGGGTGTTAAATGAAACCTGGGATGTACTGGACTGCAATATTCTCCAGAAAGCGGGAAGTTAGGCTGGCGCCATTTTAAAACTCTCCATCTGTCTATCTCACTCCAGGCCACTGTTATCTCCCAGAAATGAAATTACACACATTATCTGATGCTCCATTTTCTACAGTAACCACATAGATGACACCTCTTGATTAACTGGTGGCCAGCAGAGCTTGAGTTCATCTGTCTCAGGAAGCTCTAACAAATAGTTTATAACAGAGAGGAGACACAATTACCCACTTTCCAGTACAACGCTGAGTGAAGTACACAAGTAGTTGCATACCACACAGTGTTACCTGAGGTCCCTGTTTGCAATCAGCTTGAAATTTGATGCTGGCTGAGATCCACCCTTTGGGAACGCTGACACCTTGGCTCATAGACACCGACTGCCAGCCACTAGTAAAGAAGGCAAGGTGGATACCACAAAGTTTTGAGAAACAACCAAATCTAAATTGGGATTTGTGTCCTACTAGGGGTAATTCCTTCAAGACCTGGAGAAATGATGGATATCCGGTGTAGAAACCAACATAGAGAGGCAGGGAAAATGACGAAATAAAGAAATATGTTCCAAACAAAAGAACAAGATGAAACTTCAAGAAAGGACATTAAGGAAACAGGTTCAAAATCATGTTCATAAGATCAGGTGAGCACTGTATGAACAAAATGAGAATTTCAAAAAAGAGACAGAAAAAACATATGAAAGTAAGAAACAGAAATCACAGAACTGAAGAGTTCCTAATTTAAATAAAAACTCAACAGAACAGATGAAGCAGAAGAAAATAACCAAATTCAAACACAGGGCAATGTTATTCATCCAATCACAGCACCAGACAGGATAACTAAAGAGTGAAGATGGCTTAAGAGATGCCTTGAGCAAGCCAACATTCACATTATAGACAGTCCCGAAACTTAGATGTTTCAATTTAGAATTTTCCTACTTTATGGACTGTTCAAAAGCAGTTATGCATTCAGTAGAAACTATACTTCAAATTTTGAATTCTGATCTTTTATCAGGCTTGCAATGATGCCAGACAACAGCAGTAATCCATAGATTACAGTTACTTAATTTTCCTAAGTCTCCAATGTATACAGTAGCTACAAACATGTCATAAAACTCCTCCCTTTTTCTCTTGTTTTATCTTTTATTACAGGGAGGGCCTCAGCCAAGAACATAGACGGTTAGTGGGGAAATTATTTTTCCTTTCCTAGAAGGATGCAGAGATACATATGTTATCTTTATACCAACTGCATAAAACCCTGGCCAGCATGGTTCAGTTGGTTGAGCACTGTGCCACAAACCAAAAGGTTGATATTTCCAATAAAGGCACATGCCTGGGCTCGGGGGGCCAGGTGATGGTTGGGGCAATTAATTCATGTTTCTTCCTTCTCTTTCCCTCTCTCAAAAGATAAATACAGAGATACAAAGATAGATAGACACATAGATAAAATGTCTAAAAAAAAAGAAACTTACAATGATTGCATAAAAACCCTTGAACTTAACACACTTCAGTTTTTGTTGCTGTGCCTCATGATTTCAGTTTATAAGCCAATAACATTAACCTTCAATGAGAAATAATAAAATATGCTGATCATTAAATTTGTCAACAGTCTACAAATATGTATTTGTATATACATGCTTTAACTTGTCAACTCAAACAATCTTACGGTTTTCCTAACACATATTAGCTCTCTGGATAACTCATTTAAAAAATACTAGTATCATTCATTTAGCATCAGTTGCAAAGTACTCAAAGCATCACAAAAATTAACATTAAAATGAAAAGGTACCTACCTTAATTCTATAGTTTGCTAAACACTAAGTCTCATTTGGGTTTAAATAGGGAGTCTTAAAAATCAAGTTTATAACCTAACTCAGAAAATTCGTATCTGGCAAAACAATTTTACTCAGAACATTAAATAACAGCAGTCATAACTTCCAGTCATTTTATTTGATTATGTAAAGACCTATTTAATTTTAAAAAATAAAATGAAAACTAAGAAAGTGACTGTTTATAACCTAACAGTTCTAAATTGTGTTCTCAAATATTAAATCATTTTCAATAATCTCTTCAATTTTTATGACCAGTATTGTATCAAAATTTTACAATAACAGTGTAGCACCTACCTCAGACTTTGTCCAGTAATATGTAAAACAAAAACAAAAACATTTGTTTAGAAGACAACTTTCCTAACAAGAAAATATGCTTTTTAATACACAAAATTAAAGGTTTAATTTCTAAACAAGAAAACATGACATTATTTCAATGGTCACTTGTACTCAGGCTACCTTCTTAACTGGAAATAAGTGTACGTTTAAATGTCAAAAAACAGAACATACAGCCCCAGCTGTTGTGGCTCAGTTTGTTGGACCATCAGTAAACCAAAGGGTCACAGGTTCTATTCCCAGTCAGGGCACATGTCTGGGTTGCATGTTTGGTCCCCAGAGAGCAGAAGGGAGGAAGACAGAGAGAAAGAGAGGGAGAGGAAACTAATCTATGTTTCTTTCTCACACACGTTTCTCTTCCTCTCTCCCTCCCTTCTCCTCTATCTAAAAATCGATAAAGCACGTGAGTATGAAACCTGCCTAAAATAAACTAAAAATAAGCTAAAATAAGTGAAAATAAGGTGAGGATAAAAATAAGCTATAATAAACTAAAATAAGCCGAAATACAATAAAATACAGAACATATATAGTGCAAAATTCTTATTATCATTCAAATATTACCGTATAAAAAAAATGTGAAACTTAGTTTTTTCCATGCAAGCAAACCACATTTAGAAAATTGCTTTAATATATTTTAAGCTACTTCCATTGCCCCAAAACTTTTAAGAATAACTTTTCTGAAACTATCCCTAGGTCAGAAAGCATACATTGTTGAACAGTAAACATGACTTCCCTATTATTTTCCTGATTAAAATAATTATAAAAAAGGCGGCTCAGTAATAAATTATGTAAACCAAACTAAAAACTGATGCAAATACTTCTAAATAAACAACAGGAATGGGCATTTTAGCAATAGTTCCTTGAGACAGATTATATTCCTCAGGTCTCAGCATTATGTTAAAGGAATATTTTAACAGTGATATTGTTAGGATATTCTTTATCCTAACAAAATCAAAATCAACCCAAAATATTTGGAAAATTCAGTGAAAGTGTCATTAATTTATGTAAAAAGGTTTGGCTAATTACTTAACCTATACCATAATTTAAATATAAGTTAAAACCTGTATTATTCTAAGAGCAAAGGTTAGTGTCAGTTTAACGTCAACCTATTTAAGATCACACGATAGTTCAAAAACTCTGATTACGCTGCCCATTACCTGTTTATAGTTTATTTTTTAAGTTTCACTAAAAAACAATAATTACTAATTTATTTTTAAACTAAAACTCCGATCACTGTATATCAGATAGTAGTCTCATAAAAATTCTTGCATTACAAAATTTTAAGAGTGTATTACTATACCCATTCTAATGGTTCATAGTAATATTTACATTAAAAAAATTTTTTTTATTTAGAGACTAAAAGAAACTAGTCATTGGGAGAAAGTATACTCAGTCTATGAAAATCGTGGGAAAAGACCTAATTCAAACACAAGTTTTGGAGGACAGACTGGGTCAAACACTCCTTATAAATATTTCACTTCCAATTCAGACTGGAAAAGTAAGCAGTGAAGAATTGCATGAGACAATAGAATCCTACTCAGTATTTAAAAGGCACAAACTGTTAACTATATACACTACAACATGGATAAATGTAAAAATTTTGCTAAGTGATAAAAAGCCAGACATAAAGGATGCATACTGAATAAATCCATTTATATAAAATTCTAAAAATGTAATATATGGGTTACATGTTCACTAAGAAGATCTATGAACATCAGTGGCGTGGAAGAATGACAGAGCAAGAAGGAACTTCCAAGGTGACACCTTTGGAGGTGATGGATATATACATTATCTTAATTGTGGTGATGGCTTCATGGATTTGCATATATGCCAAAATGTATCAAGTGAGTTGTGTTAAATATGTGCAGCTTTATTTTATGCTACCTTTAATTCAACAAGGCTGAGGATAGGAGGTGGACAGGAGAGACAGAGAAACAGAGACCATGAGGATACTAGCACACATCTCAAAATATCTTACTGCATTTCAATATTAAAGTGAATGAGCCTTGACCTAAGCAGGTGGACATTTACAAAAGTCTCAAAGCTAAATCAAATCAATTTATTTCTATTTCACACAAAATATATCTAGCAGTTTGACAAAATATTATCCAATATATTATGAATTCTTACAAATATGATAGTTTTAACCTCATATTTAAAATGCTATTGTAATTAGCCCTGGCTGGTGTGGTTCAGTGTACTGAGTGCTGGTCTGTGGCTTGGATACCCAGTCAGGGCCTATGGCTGGGTTGCCAAGGTCGCAGTAAGGGGCATGTGAGCAGCAACATTGATGTTTCTCTCCATCTCTTCCTGCCTTCCTGCCCTTTCTAAACATAAATAAATAAAATTTTTTTTAAGTTATTATAAATAAAGTTGAGAAAGGCAAATATGTCTTCACAATTAATTGAAAAACATCAGGACCTTAAAACTTAAAGCTAATATTGTACATGTATGAAGAGTTCATTGCAAAGTGGTGTCTAATATTAATCATCATCCATTAACAATTTACCTGAAAACGTCATATGGATATTTAAAGTCCTTAAAAAGCATTTTCACAAATTACCCACAGAAACATAAAACTTTATCACATCACTTTTATTTCTTCATCATCATAACTGAAGTAATAGATTTGCCCATTCTTTTTCGAATATGATCAACACAAACAACTTCACTAACCTCAAGTTAAATGATGAAGTCACTTCTATGTAAAATACTTTAAGTTCAAAAAAATCAACCTACTGAAGTAACTTTAAAAGCAAAATATTTAAGTACTCCAATCTTTTTTTAAAATTAAGAAGATAAGAACTGCTTAAATTACAAGAGTTAGTCTCTATTTTTCCCGTGATATTTTTAGTGGAGCAATTGTTACCTACAGCATGAAAATGGAGTGGATTTAAAAAAAAAAAATTTATTACCCTTCAGTTTCTGGTCATTACTTGCCATCAAAACAAATAAACTGATAAAAGAATCTTAAGATTATGCCTAATTCAAACTACAGATAAGAATGCTTGGCAAGGAAATTAAAATAAAAAATTCAATAACTTCTTCTGAATTGCAACATTAACTATGTCAAATTGATAGGTACTGATTTCAGATGAAAAATATAGCTAATGGAAGCAATATTTTTTGCACATAGGTCAACTGATGTGCAGATAATATTTTAATCAGATTTTACTCAGGATATAAAATATACACACACACACACGAATGACACAAACTGACATTCCAGTGTCATCTGTACAACAGCTTACATGAGAATAACTAAATATGCTATGTAAATTGATGATTTATGTATGTTGCTGAGAAGGTTGTGAACTACATAATATTACTAGTTTTAAATAATCGTGGTCAGTCTATGAAATGCCAACGAACTACCCCCTTGGGAGGTAAGGCCTACTCATCTTTAGTATTTCCCTGGTCACATATCCTCCCTCCTCTAAACCAGCCCTTCATTTCTCCTCCCACTCTTTCCCGCCATCTTGGCCGTTAGGGGCAGCCATTAACTAAATCACAGTGCCAAGAAGTTTTCATACGAATAAACAGGGATCCAGCCCTCATCTTCGTCCGATACTGGATGCAAGACACAGGAAAAAAACAAAGCAATAAAATCTTACTCAAAGCAGTATTTCTGTGGCCAGTAGAATGAAACAAGAAAGCACGTAACCTCAGGTTGAAAACACACTGATAAATAAACTGGTGAAACCCCCAAGGCAAACTCTTGTATAGCTATAATGTACCTGTAGCCCACCGCACCTGAGAAAAGGAATATAAGGAAGCCTAAAGCTGTAGATCAAATTACACATTCTGTGAAAAAACAAACAAAACACACGCACACACGGCATAGAAGTCGAAATGTTGAAAACTACACATTCACGACCTTCTGATTCTAAAATTCAGAGATTTGCTCGCAGAACTACCCAAAAATAAGTAATGAGCCCGGTCCCAAAGCACCACCCTCTCGTAAGTTAAGCTCCAGGACAGAATTTCAGAAGACAGATAACGAAGTATTTGGGGTGAGATATAAGCAAACACATTATTTTTTCTTTGCAGCCACAGTAAGTGACAATCTGCTTCAGGGGCTGCAGAATCTGGAGCCGGAGCAGGCAGACAAAGCAGTGTTGGCCCGAGGTTCCCTTACCTTGCCCAAAAGGGTCTTCGTCCTGGCGCCATCTTCTTGAAGCCTAACGAACCCAAAGAAACGGCTGTGAAAGGAGATACAGGAGGTTCGTCAACGTTCTGTGAGAGCCACTGACCCATCCCTCCCTGAGCTCAAGGCCCCAGTATCTGACGCTTGGAAAGCTCTGGAATCACCCCCACTTGCCATCCAAGGCAAGCTGGAAAGTGGAGGCACCCTCTCTAGAGGCGGCTAAGGGATGGAAGGTGGTCCATACCTGTCCAATCCGCCCAGCACCTCCTTCTCTTCGGCGGTCAAGCTTAAGGACCCGTCCTTGCTCTCGCCGCTCTCTTTTCCCGCCGCCATTTTCTTTCCGTCACCACCGAAAGATGAGGCGGTGCTAGCAGGCGACACTCCGCAAGACTTCATGGGAAAGCCACAAATGTAAAACTCCAACTCCGAAACTTACCAACCCTCCGTGCAGAGTTCAAAGACGCCCTCACGCCGTGAGACCCGCACGCTCACTTTATCGGTTCCACCACCTCCACCGCGGATGGAGGCAGAAAAATCCCAAGGGGATCGCGAACGCAGCAGATGCAGGGACTACTGCACTCCGCTACCAGATGCCATCTCGAAATAGGCGGGGACACCAAAACACGCGGAAGCTTGTGGTGCTGGCAGGATTTCGGAGAATCACAAACTTCGCCAGCAGAAGCACAAACTTGTAATTGCGTCGCGGGATGAGCCCCAAGTGCCTCTGATACTGCCCCCGTCTGACCAGCCCGCTGCTGCCAATGGAAGCAACCAGGTTCTCTCACGTGACCATTGCTGACTCACGTCAGCTGTCGCTCAGCTAAACCTGCCAACTGCCAGAGCCCGGCCCACAGGTCAGCCCTGCGCAGAGGTGCTAAACGCTTGGTGGGCACGTCCGCCTGGGGAACAGCAGTAACCAGATGGAACAGTAGCCACTTTTCCTAGTGAAGTAAACTTCTCTAAAGTCTCCCGGGCCCTGTCACTTGGTAGGGGACGGGTACCCGGAAAGAGCGGTGGGGAAGGACTCAGGAAGCTACTGGAGGCAGCGTGAGTGCGGTCAAGGACGCAGGGGTCTCCCTGCTTGCCCCGCAGCCCAGAACTTCAGGACCTGGGTGCGGGACCTTTATGGGCGAATAGTGCATGATAGGGCACCTGCGCTGTCAGAGGACAGTACCTTCAGCACCTCCGAAAGTGATGGGCCTGTGGCCGACTCTTCCCTTGCTCTCTGTCCCCTCCTCGATCGCTCCTTCACCCCAAGCTGAAGTCCTCCCTACAGTCTGGTTGACCCACTACAACCCTTTTAACTCCAGTATTTTCTTTTGCTTTCGTTTACTTTTGTTTCAAACTTTATTCCCTGACTTCTGCAGCTTAATTAGCTACAAAGAATGATTTTTGCATAAGCAAAAACTGAAAAGAGATGCACAGTCCAAGTGGCTTGGGATTAAAAGTATTAGCTCTCTACATTTTATGGGACCCATAAAAAAATTTGAAAAAGCAGCCATAATATAAAATAGCAGCTCTAAGTAACTTCAAATTTTATCTTCTTCATAACTTGATATAATTCACTTTACTTCATTCGTGGAAGCCTTATCACAGTGCTTCACAAGATCTGAAACTTTATCATCATCATCCTCTCCTGTAGCAATGGATGTATTTCCATCTACATTTTGGGGACAACTTTAGCCAGTATCCTTAAACTAGTCAGACTGCAACCTGGTAGGGTACAATTCTGGGTAACATTTCCATCAGCTGCTGTGTCTCAGCGTGGGCTATAATTGTGAAATTATTCACTGCCAGAGATGCCTGAACTTCAGAGTCATTACAATGGATCACTGTTGCTTAGTTTGTGAACATTTCCCTCTTCAGTACCAGAGATATTTGTTACCCTTAAGTTCTTTAAGTAGAACTGATGTGTTTTATTATCTGCTGTAGCTGTGCTATGAACCATCTTCTTCTGTGAATAGTTCCTTTTTCACCAATAAGCACTCAGACCTGCAGTTTGGTGAGGTTCCCTTGCTTCTGTTACTTGCGTTCATCCTGATGGAGAGAAAACAGGTGTCTCAGGCAGACCAGCTAGGAATAAGTACACATGCACACACACTGGGAGACACAATGGCACCTAGAGGGCAATGCCAATGTTCTTAATTTTCACTTTTAAAAAAATCCTCATCCAAGAATATTTTTTACTGATTTTAGAGAGGAAGGAAGGGAAAGAGACAGAGAGGGAAATATCAATGTGAAAGGAAAATGTTGATTGGTTGTCTCCATATGTGCCCTCACAGGTAATCAAACTGCAAACTTACTATACTGGAGGGTGCTCCAGTCACCTGGGCCACCTGGCCAAGATGCAACGTCAATGTTGTTTTAATGACAGCTTTGTGCAACCTCAGTTTTTGAGTTAAAAAAAAGAATCACAAGAAATTAGATAGAACTCTGAAGTGCTGTGATTTCACAGTTGTGGCCTTAATGGAAGCTGCTTGTGTACATCCCTAAGGGAAGAAACAGGTAAGATCATTGCAGTTTAAAGATGCTTTAAGCCTTAAGACTTAAAAAACAAATCGTAATACCACTTTCTTAATTTGGGTTGTAAATAAATACTTTAATTTGGAGAAAAACAGGACTCAATTACTATATCTATTTTTAAAGATTTTCTTTATTTATTTTTAGAGAGAGGAAAGGGAGAAAGAGGAGAGAAACATTAATGTGTGGATGCCTCTCATGTGCCCCCTACTGGAGACCTGGCCAGCAACCCAGGCATGTGCCCTGACTGGGAATCAAACTGGTGACCTTTTGGTTCATAGGCTGGCACTCATTCCGCTTAGACACACCAGCCAGGGATCAATTACTATTTTCAATAGATATATTTTGTAATTATGTTTTATGTAACTCATCTTTTAATGGGCCATACCTCCAATAAGTAAAGGCACAAAAATATTTCTTAAAAGGCATTTGAAGATATACAATCTATTGTATGGGATAAATTTTCCAACACTTAAAATTGGCATATATGGTTATACTTTGATTTATTTGAAAGGCAAGACAATTTAGAGACAGCTGGCTAAATTCTAAGAGTATTTCATTATTATCAGTATTAACAGGAGCTGTGGAAATCCCAACTATTTTGCACACAGACATGCATTTTCTTATTCTTTACTAGATTTACTTAAATCTAGCTATATGGAGTAAAGTCTCTGCTTCAATACCTTTTCTTTAACACTTGTTCTTTACTCATTCTATTATAGTTGAATGATCAGAAAGACCTGAGTACTTTTAGTAGCTGTATTAACATAAGTACAATATATATGTAATAAATGTTGGTGTGACCATTTTTTCCCAGTTTTACTCATTCTTCCTCATGTTAAAAAGATTATGTACAGGCATACTTAGAAGGCACTGCAAGTTTGGTTCCAGACCACCACTAAAAGTAAATATTACAATAAAGTGAAGTAAACAGTTTTTTTTTAATTTCCAGTGCATATAAAAGTTATGTGTGCAATTAAACTCTACTATAGTCTACTAAGTGTGCAATAACAGAATGTCTATAAAACAATAAACATACCTTAATTAAAAATAATTGTGTACTAAAAAATGCTGACCATTTTCTGAGCCTTCAGTTACTCATAATCTTTTTCTTGAGAGAGGGTCTTACATTCATCTGCTGACTGCTGACTGATTAGGGTGGTGATTTGTTAGTGTTGGCATGATTGACAATTTCTAAAAATAAGAATTTGCCCTGGCTGTTGTGGCTCAGTGGGTTGAGTGCTGGCGTGGAAACCACAGGGTCGCCAATTCGATTCCCACTCAGGACACATGCCTGGGTTGTGGGCCAGGTCCCCAGTGAGGGGTGCGCAAGAGGCAACCACACATTAATGTTGCTCTCCTTCTCTTTCTCCCTCTCTTCTCTTCTCTAAAAATAAATAAACAAAATCTTTTTAAAAAATAAAAATAAGGATGAAATTGTTAGGAGCTGGTGGAAAGTTACCAGGAAAAGAGGAGGAGGTATCAGAGCCCCACACCCCAGATAATGGCAGGGGTGAGGAACTAGGCAGCGATAGGACGACCGCAACTAATCTTAGAGTGCAGACATCCAGGAGGAGGAGGGAGCAGAAAAGTTTGAGCCAAAGCAGGACCCCCTCAGAATCTGCCCGCCCAACAGTTATTTCAGC
>PVJD01015625.1:0-24186 GCA_004026545.1 Mormoops blainvillei
CCACTGTCCTCACAAAGCAGCCCCTCGGCCCAACCCTCTGCCAGAGACACGCAGCCCCCCCACCCCCCCGCCTCCGGTTTGCTCGCTCTTACTTTCTGGCCCCCCAGACCCGGAGTCCAGGTCCCGGTCTCTGCCCCAGGGCTTACCGATAACCTCCACTGTGACCCGAGAGTCCCTCGAGGACAGCTCATTGCTGACGTGGCAAACATAGACGCCACTGTGCTCCGGGGTCAGAGGGGGAAAGCCCAGGGTGTCCCCGTCCACGCGCACCCCACTAGGCAGAGGCCCGTCCAGCCTGGAGGACAGGGAAGCCCATGGGTGCCGGTGGGGCAGGCTGAGGCCGCCACCGCCCGACATGCCCAGACCGCACTCCACCGCCCTCCCCCATGTCGTCAGCCCGAGTCCAGGCTGTTCCCACGGTGCCCCTCCCTCCCCCAGGCAGGTCCAGGCAGAGGCCCCCTTCTCCCTGCCGCCCAGCCTGACCCGGGCACCCCCCCACACACGCGTGCCATCCCACATTCTCCCGCAGGCCTCGCATCGCCGAGCTCTGGGCACCAGGCACACATGGCATGCGGTCTGCACAACAGGATACTTCATTCCTGCCTGGGCCCCGATGTACTTGGAAAAAGGGGCTGGTTCCCCACCCCCTCGGCGCTGCACTCTGCGATCAGGGCAGAGCCCCAGGCACAAGGCCACGCGCCCGTCACGGGCTCACACACATGCACCTGACTCTCCCTGGTTCCCTGGCCATCAGACCCTGGAAAAGGCCAAGCCCTTATGAGGGAGCTGCCCGAGGCGGGGCCGGGGGTGGGGGTAGCATTACAGGCGTGTTGGTTTAATAGCAGCTGCGATCTGGGATCTTTCTATGTTACCCACTTTAGTGAGTTATGTAAATATATAAAATAATCATATTTAAGTACTGTATTATACTTTTATCATTTAAAAGTTAGGAAAAAAGGTCAAGGCCTTTATTAGCTCACTCCCTACAATAAACACATAGTCAAGATTCCATGTGCAAGCCAGTAGCGTGTTCTTGTGTCGGTCCGAACACGCACCCCAACTTATCTGGGGCTCAGAATATGTTGTCCCAGCCCATAATGAGTGCGTGTCAGCCTCAGAGGGAAGGACCCTGGTCCCCAACAAGGCCCCCCAGGCCCAGGCCCTTACCGTGTCCAGTTGTAGGAGGGAGGGGGCTGGCCTTCGCTCAGGCACTTGAGTGTAGCGCCTTCCCTGCCCACCTGCCACAGCTTTCGGTCTTCAAGGCCCCTCACGGAGGCCTCGGCCAGGACTGTGGTGGGAGGCGGAGGGAGAAAAATGGGAACGATGGCTTTGGCCTTGCCCCTTCTTGAAGGGCCCCCACACCAGCCTCCCCACCTCACATGAGCCCAGGTCCCCATCCTCTGCTTCCTGCTCATCCGTGCCAGCCCCGCCGTGGCAGAGCCTCGCCACGGGGCTCCTGTCCCTCGCAGGGCTCAGAGGCTCCACAGTGGGTGCCAGTACAAGGAGCCCCTTGGGGCCCCCACATGCCCCCTGCCTGCCCCCCAAGATGCCCAACAGAGTGGTGCTCGCTTGTAAATACTGCCTGATTCCTGGAAAGCTAAACAATCCAACTGCTTCATTCATCTCCTTGACGATCGTCTGTCGAGGACCAACATTGTGCCAAACGCTGGGTTAGTGTCAGTAGAACACAGTTGTCTCCCCCCAGAGGCTCCAGTGTAACGTCGGGAAACACCTGCCATTCCCTGCGTACCTTCCCTGTACCCTCCCTGCGCCAGGCGGGACGCTTTGCACTCCTGGTTCCTAGTTCCTGCCGGGACCCTGGAAGCTGGGTAATTACGCCTGCGATCTAGTCAGACTGAGTGGCAGCTGGTAAACGGCGGGACCCGGGCTTGTCCCAAGTCTGTCTCCAGTCCCAATTACAAGTTTACACGTGATTCTCCCAGCAGCCCTGTGAAGCAGGGCAGCCGCCTTGCTAAACAGCACTGAAGGTCTGAGAGGCCTACGGTCCTCTGGGGTGGCTCCGTCCCGGCCCTCCACTGCTCAGATGGGTGCTCTCTCAGCCACGTGTTGTGGCCACCGGACCCCGGCCAGTCTGACTGGTGCGGCTCAGCGTGTCTCGGTATCTTACCCATCCTCCCTAAGCCCGCGGGGCTCCCCCCGAGACCCCAGCACTCACAGGCCACTTGGAGGGTGTGAGTGATCCTCTGGTCCTGGAGCAGGCCCGGGTGAGCTACCACGCAGGTGAGCGGCTGTCCGTTCATGCTGCGGCTGGGCACCAGGTGGAACTCCGAAGTGACAGCGGCTGAGCGGGAGTGCGTGAAGGAGCGGTTGTATGTCGTGCCCTTGACCTCCGTGTCCCAGGTCACGGTGGGGATCGGGCTGCCCTCTGCTGTGCAGGAGGCGGCCAGTGTCAGGCCCTGGCCCTCTTCCAGCGCTGGGCCAGGGTTCAGTGAGGGCAGGGGAGGCACTGCGGAAGGATGGGAGGTGGGGTCACACACCTGCTGCTCCACCTGTCAGGAGGCCCCGCCCCTCCCAGTTGAGCCCCTCTCAGGCGGGAATCCAGGCCCCTTCTGCCCCTGTTATTTCACCAAAAAAGACACCAGATGAGTGGTAGGATTTGGTACTTTTCACCATAAGCATGGGTCATTTCTGAATGAAAACAATGAAGTAATTTAAAAAGTAACCAGATAACATGCATATAATAATAGGCCCTGTTTATTAAGCACTTACTCCATGCCAAGTATTACGCTAAATGCTTTGCAAATATCATCTCATTTCACCCTGTCAACACGCCGTTGGGGTATGTAGATGTTATTATCCCTCGTTGGTAAGTGAGGACCCTGAGGCTCAGAGAGGTTCAGTGACTTGTCCCTAGATCTGCGGCTCTTAGGTGCTGACGCCTGGTTCACACTCATGTTTTTCTACAAGGCTGGTGGGTAAAGGGACGCTATAAAGGCCTTTGTCACCTTCATAACATTCACAGCCCCAGCACTGAATGGAGCAGGCACAGCTCGGCCGTAGGTCCAGGGCTTCCGCTGACCGCGAGCGCCCACAGGGCCAGGCGGCGCTTTAAAGGACAGTGGTGGCCTGTGGCCACATTCACAGAAGCTCCAGGCCAAAAAGATGTTAGCCCTTCCTGGTCATACCCGGGCCAGCACGTCCACGTGAAGGAGGCTTTGAAAGAGTGTCTTTAAATGTTGTAAAAGCCAGTAAGTTCAGCTTGGAGACGAGAGTTGGGCGGGGCAGGAGGAAGGTCTTTAGGGTTTTTCTTTTTTCTTTTCTTTTTTTTCTTTTTTTTTCAAGAGAGATTCTTGCATGTGCCCTGACCTGAGAGGGAACGGCAACCGGCTCATCAGGAACAATGCTTTAGGTGCGTTAGCCAACCCAGCCACGGGCGGGCTCTCCGCTCTCTGCAATGTGGCTTTTGGATCGCCACTGTGGGCCCAGGCCATGCAGGAGGGCTCACGCCTGAGCGGGGTAGGAATGGCTTGGAGGATCGCAATCCAGGGGAGGGGCCGGGCTGGTGCAGGAAGTAGAGAGCAGGGGGCACAGGTGAGAGAGACCTAGGAGGCCGTGTTGCCCCACAGGTTGTAAGGAGCCAAGATTTCAGGTCAACAGGAGGAAGCCCTGCTAACCTACGGATTCTTCCCCAAAGCCGACCCAGCTGGATCAGGGCGCTGGGGTCACCTGGAGAGAATTTCTAGAATGCGTTGCGGGGGTGAGGCGGGGTTGTGATGGGCTGCACGAAGCTCCCTTCCCTCCTCCGGCCTCTGCACCCCCCACCCCGCCCCCCACCAGGCGCCCTCCGGCTCTGGACCCCCGAGCCTCAGCGCACGCAGTGCACTTACCCAGCACGCGGAGCTGCAGCCGCGCCTGGAAGCTGCCCGCGGGGAAGGTGCTGACCCGGCACTCATACTCGCCCTCGTCCGCCTGCACCGCATTCCGCAGCAGCACCGCGCCGTCCAGGGGGCTCCGCGGGGGCGGCGGCTGCTCCACGCGGCCCTCGTAGGCCGGGCTCACGTGCAGCCCGTACTGGGCGTGCAGCAGCGCCAGCTCCCGTGGGCCCTCGCCCGCGTGCAGGCGAGCCCAGGCCACCTGCGCCACCTGCTCGTCGGGGTCCCCTCGGTAGAAGCAGGGCAGCCTTGCATCCTGGCCCAGCACCACGGTCACCAGGTCCGCCGTCTCCAGCTCGCCAGCCGGGATCCGGCCTGCAGGGGCAGACGGAGGCAGCTAGGATTAGAGGCACCACCAGGGCCAGAGCCGCGACACTCAGAACGAGGATGACGGAAGGGAGCTCCCGGAGCATTTCTGCTTGCCAAGCACTTCAGGCCATTACCTCATTACAACAGAACATTCCCAGCAGATAGGCGTTATTATCACCATTTAACAGATGAGGAAACTGAGACCCAGGGAGGAAGCAGCTTGCCTAAGGGCCACGCCCATGAGGTGTGGAAGAGTCACACCCTCTCTCATCCCAGGGTGGGTGGCTGTGACTGAGGGGCAACCCGGCCTCCGGCCTCAGGGAGCTCAGGGTCCTCTCAGGGGGCCATCTCCCATGTGCACAAAACCAGGGAATGCCACAGACAAGCCCGTCCCACCAAGGGGGAAGGAGTGCCTGCAGGAAGTGTGGCCAGGGGCCACGGCTGCAGTGGGGGGCCCTTGGTGTGTGGGAAGAGCCCATCCCGGGAAGCCCTTCAAGAACATTCTTTTCGAGGCTTGAAGATGAGAGACCTGAATTCCCAGAGAGAAGAAGGTGTTCTGCGTTGGGAGGGAATCAAGGCTCCGTGAGAGGAATGAACAAGCCACCGAAGACAGAAAGGCCATACGTCAGAGGCTCAGCGAGACCGAGTCAGGGCAGACACACAGTGACAGTTTCCTCCCGGGAGCCACAGTTAGAGGACCAGGACGAGGACCAGCATGGAAGGCGAGTGCTTGGGCATCGACAAGGCACCACGAAGGGCACTCGGGAGGGTCTGTCCTGCAACCCTGCCTGCAAGGAGGGTCCACTGCCTGCCCTCATGAAACGTGAGGTCAGTGCATGTGGAGACAGACGTGGGCCCACGTGGGATGGCTTCTGACTCAGAGCCTGTGCTGTGCTGTGGGCCAGTGCGAGGGGCGACCAGGTGGGCCCCCGAGGTGGTGGTGGAGAGGAGGGGACCATTCCTGGGGGAAACTCAGCAAGATGCAGTCACTGCCCAGAAAGAGAGATGAGAGACAGACTCAAAGACACTCCACACACCGGCTGTCCAGCACCTGTTCCCACGGCCCTGCCAGGAACGCCCTCCTCCCTGTCTGGTGGCTCCTACTCACGCGCAGACATCCTCCCGGAGCACCCCCCTCCAGCCCCACCCGCACCGCAGGCGCCGGCAGCTCCGGTGCCGCCCCTGCAGCCGCCTGCACCCTGCACAGAGCTTTGTCCCATGGGTCGCGTCTGCCTTTCCCACTAGACTGGGATCCTCGGAGTGGAGACTGGGCCTCACATCCCGCGTGGAGCACACGGTCTGCATTCTGGGCCCGTAACTGGTGCTCTGTCAGACCACTGGGTGAACGCATGAGTGAGGGAGCGAGAGGCAGGCAGAGGGTGGGCAGGGCGACTGAGGAGGAACCAGCAGTCTGGCTGGGCTGCGCTGGGCAGGGAGGGGTGGGCAGGCGACCTTTCGAACCTTGGGTGCAGGCAGGACAGACTGGTTGGCTGGGTTCGCTGCAAAGGAAGCAAGAAAGGGGTGGACGGGGCAGGCAAGGTGGGGGACAGAGACGTCCCCCTACAGTGGATCAGAGGGTCCCTGTGAAGCAGAGCCTAGGGTTGGGGGGGTCCCCGCAGCCCCGCTCGCATCACACCGGGGTGGGAGGGTTGGGGAGGGAGGAGGCCGCTGGGAGCTGGGAGGGCCCCAAAAGGGACGGGACAGACCTGCAGGGCTGGATACCAGGGCCCTGAGCTGCCTGAGTTGATGTCGGTCCCACCCAGCCCAGCCTCGGAGTCCAGCTAACCACCTGTACCCTCCCAGGCACCGCCTGTCAGCACTGGAGGAGCAGGGCTGCCGGGGTGGGGGTCTTCAGATGGGGGCCTCCCGGCGCGTCCTCTGCTCCCCACAACACTGTGTGTGTGTCGGGCCACAGGGATCCAAGCCCGGCTCCAGTGGGACACCGAACCCCCTCTAAGGACAACTTCTGGGACGACGTCAGGCATGTGCTTTTCATTCACATCCTTACCCTTGACGACCCGCTGTCCCCCCAACTAGTTGCCCACACTGTGCCCCAAATCAGTCCTGAGGACACAGTAGGCAGCCAGCACACGCCTGGGTCCCGACCTCGAGCCCCTGCGGGCGAGCCCAAGACCCACGTCCTGAGACACAAGCCCGAGCTTTGCACAGTGAGGAGCCCGGGAAGACAGGGGAGTCCCCCTGGATTTCTCCCACAGCCCCCCATTGTCCTAGATCCAGTATTTAGTGGGAGCATCTCAGCTTGGGGTGACACCCTCCGACACGCGCACACGCAGAAGGCGGGCGCTTGGGCGCAGGTGGAACCAGAGCTGCCAGGAGGGCCTCCCCCACCCCCCCACCCCGCCCAGTGCCCGCCTGGTGTCAGCACGATGATGTCACCAGAGCAAAGGAGACACACCGCCTGCCTGGTGAGGTCACTGTGTGGGCCAAGCCCACCGCCCTTCTGCACTTTGTGTGCTGAGGCTGGTGGGCCCTACTGGCTGGCCCTCCGCCCTCTGACCCTCCCGGCCCTCCGCCCTGCAGCCCCCGGACGCTGGTCAGGAGCCTTGGTGATTCAGACCTGCTGTCGAGCCACAGCCACCGCCAGCCACACCTTACGCAAGGGAGAGAACAGGCCCAACTGGCCGGACGGGATCCCTGCCGGGCCTCCCCCACCCCGGCCAGGCCCCCACGCGCGTGCCTGCTCCCAGACAGGCCCGCCGTCCCTACCCTGAGCTTGGCTCCCCACTTCCCCATGTGTGTGAGGCCTGGCCTGCGGTCTCAGGAAGGGAAACTGAGGCTGACAGCCACAGACAGTGTCTCTGGGGAGGGAGGTTCTTCCTTACGAGGAGCCTTTCCCCCCCAGCGTCCCCTGCACGGACGGTGGGGGTCAGTGGGGAGGGGGAAGTGTGAGTCCTGGGGGCCTGGATGCGGTTGCGTGTGAGGCCTGGCAGCTCTCCCGGCTGCTGCCCGTGTGTGTGAGGTTGTCTCCTCGCGTGGAGGGCGGGTGTTGCACATGAGTGTTCCTGTCCTACCTTCAGGAGAGTGTATGTGCCTTTCTGTGTCCTGAGAGAAGCTCTGGGCGGTGGTGCGTGTGAGCATGGGTGCCGTGGACGCTGCATACGGTGGCCACTCGGGCATCTGCCTGGTCCCCTGTCTCAGCTGCCCGTGGTCAGTGGCGTGTGACTCTGTGTCCAGCTGGAGTGTTACCCCGGCTGCCGTCCCACCTCAGCCCAGAATGCAGGGCAGAGTGGTCTCAGGTGCAGGGACCCAGAAATGAGGTCACTGTCCCCCCAGGTGATGGGGGTGGCCATCAAGGGCTCCCCAACAGAATGGAACAAGAGCTCGCTCAGTCCTTGCGCCTGAGGTTCCTTCTGGGATTCACCCTCCCCACCCTGCGGCTCCCCAGGGCCCCCAGCACCTCTGGCCCCCAGAGGCCTCTGAGGAGGCGGCCACCACCTGAAAATCAGCTCTGGCTCCAGACCCCATGAGGGTCGTCTGGCGAGGGTTTGGCAAAGGTTTGGCAAAGGAGACATCCCGCCTGGGGCTGGGGGAAGGGCCCGGTATGTGAGATCGAGGTGAGAAGGGACCTGGGAGGGGGCCCTGAGGCCCCCCATTCAGGGCAGGCGACATAAACAAGCCCTTCCAACCCTTCAAACTCCCCCACCCCCCGCGTTGCCTTGGCCGTGGAGTGCGGAGGAGCTCTGGAAACCAGGAGGCTCTCCCTCTGGCTCCATCCACCTCCCTCGCTTACCCCCCATTGTCCTAAGCCCCCCAGCTTAGTGAGAGCTTCCCAACCCGGGCAAAGCGCCCACCCACCGACTAGAGTCTGGGGGGGCCACCCCGATCGCAGAGGCAGCGGAGAACAATGGAGCAGGGCAGGCCTGGAGGCAGCTCCGCTCCGGCCCAGACGCAGCTCCCAGCGCAGATAAGTCCCCTAAACCCCCCGGAGCCAGTCTGAGCCCGGCTGAGTCACCACAACAGCCACACTGTGGGTGGGAGACCCAGAATTCAACTTCTCCCAAACTCCTGAGATCCTAGCCACCCCCAAAATCCTGCCAGCCACCCCCCCAAGGGTGGCCAGCCCTGCCCCACCTCAAATCACAGGCGCAACTCAGCTCTCAGCACACTCTGATTTTGAAGGCAAGTGGGGGTGGGGGAGGGCCACAGGCTCCCGTCCCTCCTTCACAGCCCTCCTCCAGGGGCTGGCAGCCCCCAGGTCTGAACTTCACCTTCTTATTTTCTATTCTATTCCCCGATCCAGCCCCTGAGCTCCTCTCCTGCCGTCCTGACTCAGCTCCCACCCTCCCCACCTCTCCTCTCTGCCTGGATCTTGTGCAGAAAGGGCACGTTTGGACCTGGCTGGTGTGGCTCAGTGGGTTGAGTGCCTGCCTGCAAACTGAAAGGTCATCGGTTCGATTCCCAGTCAGGACACATGGGTTCCCAGTTGGGGGGGTGTGAGAGGCAGCAATAGATGTATTTCTGGAACCATGGACTGCTGCAGCCACCTCTGTGGCAGGGGTCCCCTTAGCACAAACCCTGAATCACCAGGGTGAGACCTAGGTCACTGGGGACACATGGCTACCCTGGGGCACTGGCATCCCTGGGTTTGGGTAGGTCCCACAGGAAAGGGCCTGCCCCCCTCTAAACAATAGAAGTAGAAAACCAGGGATGGCCCCTCCCTTCCTAGGAAACCAACCCCAACAAAAAGCCAGTCCTCACCCTCAGAGCACAGGCCTCAGAATTCAGAGAACCCCTCGCCCTCTCTGATCCTGCAGGGCCCAGTGGGCAGAAGGAAGAGGACCCTGCTGGAGGGGTGTCGGCAGACTTGGGAGGGAGGAGGGAGGGGACCTCACCCGGAAACTCATCCTATTAAAGAGAAACAAAGAGCTGCGGTGCAGGCGCCTCCCAAGCCGGCTCCTCTCCCTGTCAGGGGTGGGGCAGGGCCCTGGGGCACAGAGCTCTCCTGGCCCCACGGTTGGGGGCACCGATGTGCAGAGGCAGATGCCAGTGCCCGGGTGAAGCTGGCCTTGGTCCCCACGCAGGGATGCGGCCAGGGCCTTCCCCCTTTTATCACCACAGCCAGACTGGCCGCTTCTCCCGGCGCCCAGCAGCCTTCGGTTGGGCTGGACGTTCACACACAGGATCTCAGAGCTGGAAAGCCACAGAGACCATCTGGTCCCACCTCTGGGTTCCTTAGGTGCCCATGGTCACCTAACAAATTAATAGCAGAAATGGGGCCAGACCCCGAGGCTTCTGGCTTCTCTCAGTCCAAGGTTTTTTCAGAGACAAGAAACACCTCAGCTTCCTGGGAGCCAGAGGAGATGCCTGAACTCAGAGAAGCTGGACAGGCATGGCAGTGCGGCGGGCCCAGCTGGTACTCGGGCTGGGGGCCTGAGGTCTGCACCCCAGCCCTCAGAGCACCCGCCAGCCCTGTGCAGGTGACAGCAGCAGTAGCCACGTTGTGGCAACTGGCTGGGCACAAGCCTCCGGGGCCATCCTGGGTCCGGGCTGCCTCCCTGGCCACAACCCTCTTCCGTCAGGCGCTGGGCAAGGTCGGGGTGATGGTCTACCCGGAAGGGGCCTCCTTTCCCCTTCCCTGGGCTTCTCTTACAAAGAACAGCTCTGTGTCACGGAGAAGCACAGCAAAGACCCTGCTCTGCAGCGCTCAGACATCCCACACTGAAGGAACTCGGAGCCAGGAGACCCAACCCTAATCCCAGGTGTGCTTCCAGTGCAGAGTGACTTGCAGGTCTCACTGGCCTGTGGTGTCTGTGTCTCCCTTCTGTGCAGTGAGGGAGTTGGGGCTGCGAGCTCTTTGATCCCAACCAAGTCCTGAGACACAGCGACTCCACTCCTGAGGTGTGGGCAGACCCTACAGGAAAGGGGCTGAGTTCCCTGGCTCTGGCACCCAGGCCCCGCCCTCCTGGCCTAAGCGAGTGAGAAGGGTGATCTAGAGAACGGGGATTGGGACGTGGGGGACAGGGGCCAACTGTCTTTCTATTTGAAGATCGCAGGAGAGCAGCCCCACCATCCTCACATCTAGGCCTCGCTGCCCTGACAGCTTCCGCTGGGGACAAGGTGAGACAGCACGCTGGGCCCCCCTGGGTGGCCAGGCTGCTCCAAGGACTGGGAGTCAAACTGCCCTGTGACCAGGTCCTCTGGCCCCCAAGGGGGGCTGCCTCCGTTACTCATCACCCCGGGCACAGCCCACGCAATCCCACCAGGGCCCCCTTGTATGGACACATGCAGGCACCCACTCGGTCCCCCACCTGAAGATTAGAAATCCCGGTAATCGATACCTGCTTTGTATACCGTAGCCAGTAGGAATACAGGGTATCTCACTCAGACAATGGGGGATAGGGATGAACTGGAGGAAACCACGCCTAGCTGGGTACGATTCCCTGCCCCAGACCCCACCTCGTCTGAGGAATCGCCTCACGACCACCCCTGCCTCTAACGACGTGTCCAGGGAAAGCGAGGGGCCACAGCCCCCAACCAGGTGCCTGGCCCTGGGACTCCAGGACGTCATGGGGAGAGACAGAGAGACGCCCTGTCTTCTCTCTGGGCATCAGGCATCCTGCGTGCCCATGACTGGACCAGCTCAGCCTGACTCAGCCTTGGTGCCAGTCAGCAGTTCTGGGCCCAGCGGGGAGGTGAGGGCTCCTCCCAGGGACCCTGTGGCCCAAAGTGGAGGGTCTCCTCCAGGCCCACCCCTTCCCCCTACACTGGTCACCTCATCTCTCCCCCCAGAGGCAGCTCTAGCCTCTGCAGCAGTAGTCAGGGCCCCCCCGACATGGCTACCTAGCCCGGGGCACTGGGGGACACCCAGGGGAGCTGGTCGGACTCCTCTGGGGTGCAGCTGGCCGCTGGGGTGGGAAAGAGATGGGGTCCTCAGGCCAGAGTCACAGGAAAGAGAGTGTGTCTGAGCGCGCACCCCACCTGGGGTCGGGGGCAAGGGGCCTGACGGCTCAGGGAGGCCTACCTATAGGTGACGCCAGGACCAGCAGCAGCAGCCAGAGCTCAGGTCCCCACATGTCGGATCCCAGGGGCGGGGGCCTTGGTCCGAACGCAGCCCTGCCCAGTGTTTCCGAAGGTCCACCGAGTGCTCCCAGGAACCGGCTTGGGAGCTGGAGAAGGCACTGGCCCAAAGGCAGGAGGAAGTCACGGAGTCCTCAGGCACCACCGCACCGGCCTGTCCTGCAGGGCCCCTGCTGGGGGACCCAGCCCCGTGCCACCCACCCCGCTGCAGTTTCCCCCAAGAAGCCGTGATCGGAGCTCCGAGCTCCCCCAGAGCTTCTTCCCACGCTGTGGCCAACAACTACGGCAGAAACCTGGGAACCTGCTCAGCAGGTCAGAACAGGTGCGTCTGTTCTGGGGGCTGGGCCTGGCACGGAGACTCCGAGCCGCCGCCCCCACGGCCCAGGCCAGCTAATGGGCTCTGGGGCGGGAGGGAAGGACCTGGGGGTGGGATCCCATCATCAGCTCCAGGCTGGACCTGGCAGCGTGTGCAGAAGGGGCCGTGCAGAGAGCGGCAAAGCAGAGGGGTGGGCGGGGAGGGCGGCAGAAGGCGCTGGTGGCTCAAGGAGGGAGGTGCGAGGCAAGGGGGAAACAGGGCAAGGCCCTGTGGGTGGAAAGGAGCCCAGGCATCCCACACCCCGCCAGTCTTGCCGCCTTCCTGGGGCCTTGGCGTGTCCCCCAGGTCCCTGGAGGAGCTCAGCTTTGGAGCCACAGGCTCAGGGAAGGGCAGAGCCGAGGGCAGCCCCAGCCCCAAACCGCACCCCTCAGATGCAAGGAGGCCCACAGGGTGGAAGGGACTTGCTGGAGGACCTCTCACGGCTTGCTCAGACACCTCTGTCCCCAAGCTAGTTCAAGATCCCTAAGCAGGAACCCGAGGGACCCCCGACCCCACCCCTAGGCAGGAGATGCCAAGGGATTGACCAAGGAATTAGCCCCACCGATTCCCGGCCTCCCCAACGGGGCCCTCTCTCTGCGCCACACCTCCTTGTTACCTGGCCAGGAGGCCCATGGTACGAAGGGTCCCTTCCCACCGTCCCCACGGTCATTGTGCCGATTTATCTCATGACACTGGACTGTGCAAGGACGGTCTTGATTTAAGCTGTCCCCTCCCGCTCTTCTTCGGCCTCTCGAAGGCCTTTATTATAGCTTGTGTACTTATAATTTGTGCATATCTTATCTTCTTAACTAAATTGTAAGCTTCAATTCAGGTAACATTGATTGAAGCCTGCTGTGTGCCAGGGAGTCAGCAAATGTGTAAATTGAGGGCCAGGATGAGAGCTGTAGTCTGTGAACTTGAAAGTCAGGCTTGCTTTACGATTTTGTCTGTTATCCACGCTGGGACAGTCCCCAGAACACGTAGGACTGAATACATCGGCGTTAAAGGCATGGATCCGGGAATGCCGGGGTGTCAATATGGAACCTAGGCGGAGGCCTGGACGGTGCCCCTCCCTGCCTCCGGACCGGGGTCTCCCTCTGGCTCTCGATCCCAGCTCTCAGCTGCGGCCATGTAGCGACCTCTTCTTCAAGGGTGTAAGGGCCAGGAGGGATGCCCGAACTCCCCGGTTCCTGCCCACATCCACCCTGGTGAGCCCCTTCCCCTCCTCAGGACTCAAGGTAGCGTTAGGGTGAGGGCTACAGCGCTGCCGCAGCCGCAGCCGCACCCTGATGCTGCTTCCAGATCCATGGAGGCAGGCAGAGGTGGGCAGGGTGGTGGGAGTGGGAGGGGAGCATCCTGTGTTACAATTATAATTACCACAGGTTGGATCCTATCGCATGGTTGCAGAGCGGCTCTTCTCCTTCCCACGGACGTACCTCTCCCGGTCTAGGAAACCACAGGGAAACCGAGGCACAGGGGGTGGGGAAGCAGTCCCTGTATCTCCCACTGACAGCACACCTGGGCCCTGCCACAGGGCGGCCCGTCCAGAAGTCACCCGGCCCAGCCACACGGTGCGAGGATGGGGACAGGACTTTGCAGGTGGTGTGGAAGGCAGAAGGGGCCAACACGCTTTCGTGGTCCCTGTACACAGCAGAGGTCGCCTTGGAGGAGGGGGTTCTCTCTCTCCCTGCGTCCACGCACTGCTCCCACCCCCACCACCCCCACCCCCGTGCTGCGATCCAGTGTCTCCGGGCCTTGCTGGGGTTCGGGGCTTGGCGGGGAGGGGGACACGTCCGCATACTCAGGCCTCTGCGTCCCTCTTCTGAGGGGAGACCGCAGAAGGCAGGTTCTTGGGTCTGGGCTGCAAGGGATGCTGGCTGGGCCCGGTGTCGCCCCGCACTGAGCCCCAGCTCCCCTCACGCCTCTTCCCATCGCATTCCGGACCCTAGAATGGGCGCGATTGAAGCCGCGGTGGCGTCTTCAGCACGAACAGCGGTCTGAGCCGCAGCCCGGGTGCCTCCTGCGTTCATTCACCTGAGGCGAGCGAGCGCCGCTCGGTGCCAGGCCCGGCGCCGGTGGGGGGCGCGGAGGCCCTCGCGCCTGGCCACTGAGCTCAGGGAGCCCTGGCTGAGCAGGAACAGAGGCGCGCGGACGACCGGAGCCCGCCCGCCCGCGCCTCGCGGTGCGCTGCGGAGTGAACGTGCGTCACCCGCGCCATCCTCGGCCCCGGGCACAGGTGCGGGCGCTCGTTTCCCGTGCGCGTCGCGGCGCCTGCGCGCGCCCGGCGGCCCCGCGGCAGCCGCGCACCCGAGCCTACCGGTAGGGGTGGGTTGTGCTGAAATTTTTGTTTGTGTCAATGGGCCTCAGAGGTGAGTCAGGCAGGGCCAGGGAGCGGTGGAGCGGGGTGGGGACAGGAAGAGTGAGAGTGAGGGTCAAACCGAGTGGGCGGCCAGCGGGAGGGCCTGCGATGCAGGGGCGGGGGGGCGGGGGACGGCCAGGCGAGCTTCTGGGTGAGTAAGGTCCTGAGTCGGCGGTGAGATCCCGGGTCAGAGGAGGGGCGCGGCTGCGGCAGAGACAAGAGAGGTAACAAGCCAGGGTGGAAGCAGCTGGCGCGCGGGCGCCGACAGGCCCTCTGCGGCCCTTTGTGTCCAGCGCTGCTTCTGCTCGTCTGCTTGTCGCCTTGGCTTCTGCGCTTCGCACAGAAAGGGGTCGGGGTGCCGATCGCGGCGGAGGTTCAGGGGTGCGGGCTCGCGCCCACCCCCAGGGGAGGCTCTGAACCCACGGTGGGGGAGGGGGTCCCATACACGAAGCAGGGTCCCAGCAGCTCTTCCTCCGCCGAAGACACCTGTTGTCCCCTCTGGCTGGAGCGTCGCTGCCCGCCCCTGTGGGGCGATGCCCTGTTTTCCACGGGATTCCACGTGCGGTGCAGTGCCTGCCAGCCCGTCCTGCAGTCTGACCCACCTCCAGTTCCCAGCCCCGTCCTCGATGACAAGCACAGTTCCTGGTCGCCTAACAGCATCGGTGACAGCTGGACGGGGGGCGAGGGGCGCTGCCCCTGCTTAGTCCTGAAGAGCCCTGGAGCCGGGCTGAGCCGCTGGAGGCAGCAGGGGGCGCCCTACCTCTCGGTCGCCGCTGTGTGCAGAGCCCCCTGCTCTCAGCCCAGGAACCTTCTGTAAAGGCCGGACCCTGAGCTCAGGGACTGGGCAGTGGGCCCAGAGCCAGGTGCCTTTATTCTTTGGCTCTGGTCTCCGGACGGGCTAGTGCTCTTAGAAGGCTCTAGGCAGAGGTCCTGGCTGGTCTCCGGACCCTCACAGAGTCAGAGTCCCCAAGTGGTGGCAGTAGCAGGAGACACAGCAGTGAAGGGGAGGTGAGAGCAGCGGTGAGACAGGGTCCTGCGAACGAGGTGACAGTGGGTCCTGGGAGGGACCCCAGGCTGTGCTCCCTGCATCCCCGTCTCTGTCCCTCAGGTGACACCAGGCCTGACAGCTTCTCAGCTGGAGGCGGCGGGGCTGGCTCCTCTCCCAACCAAAGACGGGCTCTACCAGGCCCTCAGCTGCAGTTGGGGGCGCCACCCCCAGGGGAAGCCCCCGGGGGGCCCGCAGTCAAGCATCGCCCCGCACCAGCCCTGGGGGGGGGGGCAGCTGCGGAGCAGAAAATGGGCAGTACAGGTCACCAGAATGTAAAGAGAATGGCCCCGCCCAGGGGCAGCGCCCCCACAAATCCTAGGACTGTGGCAGCTCTGAACCCAGCTGTCGGGAGGTCAGCCCATCACAAACCTCAGGGAGAAGAAGGCTGGCTTTCAGGCTTTCATGAGCCAAAGGCATGAGAAGTCAGGGATTTATTAGAGGTTTTGCCCGCGAACAGGGGAGCAGTCCGCGTCGGACTCAGGGGAAGCGACAGCTGGGCCGCAGAGGTTTCCTCAGCTACGCGGGCGCCCGCCCTGGCAACCCTCCGGGTTCTCCGGCTGGGCCGCCCTGAGCACCCCGTCCGCGCCGCCTTCTCAGACGGACGCAGAGTGGGGTCGGGGCGGGCCCCGCGCGGGCCGTCAAGGTGCCGAAACCAGCGGCAAAAGCGCCAGCGCTCGCCCCGCGTACAGCTCAGCTCCGGGGACGCAGATGCTGCTTCTGTCCCACCCGCAGGCAGCGGACCTCTGGCTGCTGGCACCTGGGCCCCTTCATTCTTCGCTGGGTCCCGGGGGTCAGTTAAGGAGCCGCTCGGGGGCCTGGCTTGAACCGAAGACCCCGGCAGGGGCAGGAGTCCGTTCCTCGCTCTGCCCGCACTTCGCCCGCATCCAGCTCTGCCTGCAGCTCATCAGCGCAACTCCTGCCCTTGGCCCCGAGTCCAGGGGCCGCCGCCCCTGTGCCCCGGTGTCGTGGGGACCGCCAGCCCCAGAGCCTGGGCTCTGCTGACCCCCAGCGGCCAGGCGGAGCATCGCCCAGCCCGGCGGCCGAAGGCGGGGCTGCCGCGGAGAAACTAACGCCGGAGTGGGCAGCGGCGAGGCCAGGGCGCCCCTCCTGCCCCCGGGAACCCCACACGGCCGCTCCCGCCCCGCTGGGCCCCGACCAGGGACAGGGCACTTCTCAGCGGCTGCTGCCCCGCGCTTGCTGGAGGGAACCGGCTCCCAGGATTTTTAGTCGCTACGCACAGCTCCTGTGGCTCCGGGGACGCCGCTGCCCGGGCTCCCGTCACCAAGGTAACCGGTGTTTTGCGACCTTCCGTTTGCGGCGTGGTCGCGCTGCGGCACCAGTTGCTAGGCGACGGCGGAGGGAGGGAAGCCGCCCTGAAGGCGCAAGGGGCTCCGGCCCTGGGGGAGGGCGGCCCGCGGTCCCTCGGGCTTCCGGGGCCATGGCGGCGGCGCCCCCAGGCGGCGCGGGGGGCTCGCGCTGGGCCTGGCGCCCCGTGGCCCGCGACGCGCTGCTGGCGCGAGCCTTCCACTCGTGCACCGAGCTGCGGGGCCGGCTCTATGTGGTGGGCGGCCTCCTGACCGGCGGGACGACGGAGCCGAGCGGCGACACGGTGGTCTTGGACGTGGCGGAGGGCCTGGCTGTGCGGCAGGGGGCGCCGGGCGGCCCGAGGCGCAGCCACCACGACGCTGCGGCGCTGCGCGGACGCTGGCTGTGCGCTGTGGGCGGCTGGGACGGGGCGCGCCGCCTCGCCTCGGTGGCCGTGCTGGACACGGAGCGCGGGGAGTGGGAGGCGTGGACCGCGGCGCCCGGCAGCCGCCCCCCCGTCGGCCTCAGCGGCCACACCTGCACTCGCCTCTCGGACCGCGAGCTGCGGGTGGCCGGCCGGGAGGGCGGGACGCACACTCAGCGCCGCTACGGCAGCATCTACTCGCTGAGGCTCGACCCCGGCGCCCGCACCTACTGGTAATGGCCCCCTGCGCCCTCCCTGGCAGCCTCCTACCCCGGGACTGCCGACCTCTCCTGCGACCGTCCCGCCCCTGCCTTTCTCCCCTTGGCCAAGGGGTGGGGAACGGGCAAGACAGCACTCAGGTTGCGGAACCCCGACTCAGCCCTCCCGATGCGCGCCCGCAGCTACACGGAAGAAGGCTGCCGGTCGGCCTCCCGCTCCGGGCACTGCGCCGCCCTGCTCCCGACCCCCGGGCCCCACCCCGGTCACCAGCTCCTGCTCTTTGGGGGCTGCAGCTCGGCTGACCCAGAAGTAGCTGGGCAGTGGAGTCTCGGGAAGATTAAGGTACTCTTCACGCCTTGTCCGGGGCGGAAGGCAGTTAAAAATGTGACGCTCAAATCCCTCCCGCCCTTTCCTTCTCCCCCCAGGAGGAGCCGCCCGAGGCCCCCCGTTTGACGGAACAGCTGGGAAAGCTTGTGAGCAGCGGACAGGGGTCCCGGCAGGGGCCCCGGGGGCTTCGGCATCTCTCGTGTTCCGTGGTCGGGCCCTTTGCCGTGCTGTTCGGTGGAGAAACTCTGACGAGAGCCAGAGACACCGTCTGCAACGACCTCTACGTCTACGACACCCGTGAGCGCTGGCCTGGCGGCGGAGCGGGGAGTAGAGGGCGAGGGCGCAGAAGGAAAGGGGCGGAGGGGGGGCGGTGGAAACAATTGACAACTTGAAGAAATGCGTGGAGTCTCCCGTTTTGAAGAGGTCGGACAATCAAGTGAGGAGGGGAAACAGGGACCAGCCTTCGGTCTCCCCAAGAGCCCCTCGGGTACGGAGGTGCCCCCTGCCCAGCCCCACCTCCCTCACCAGGCTCATCCCCCGCTCTGTGGTTCCGCTTCCCCTGCGCGGACCGAGCGCTGAAGCGCGTGGGCCACCGGACCTGCCTTTGGAACGACCAGCTGTATCTGGTGGGGGGCTTCGGTGAGGACGGCAGGACAGCCAGCCCGCAGGTCTGCGTCCTGGACCTCTTCCTCTGAGCTGCGGCGCCGCGACACACGGCCAGGCCTCTGCTTTGCTGTCACCTTTTAAAGCGTTATGACCGGAGCTGCCTGCCTCCTGTCAAATGCTTATTAAATGTCGACCTCAGAGTCAGAATGTGTGTCTGAATCTTTAGGATGTAGGCAGTAAATCAGTAAATACATCTTTATATGCAAGGAAGAGGAGGAACTATGGGACCTCCTCTTATACTGTGAGCCATGAACTTGATGGACCCGAAAGCCACACATCACATGCTTTCCCCACCCACGCCAATCCCACCCTCACAGTGGGGGAGAGCTCCAGGCTAGAGCTCAGCATTCTGACCAAAACATTTAATTAACAACAACAACAACAAAAAAATTACAATAAGAGAAAATAATAACAACAATAAAGGGAAATTAGAAGGGGAGACGGGACAGGAGAGACCGCCAAGGCCTCAGACCCTAGGAGACCAACACCCCCGCCGAGCTGGCCTTCGCGCCGGCCCCATCTGCGTTTTCCTTGGCTGGCTTCTCGTCCTCCCCCATGAGACGAATGTTGTGCTTTTCCCGGAATTCATTTAGTTCTTTTCCCTTTGCCTGGAGTTGCTGCGTCAGCGTCTCGATGATCTTCTGTATCTGGAGGGCAAGCAACAGACATCGCATCAGGATCTCAGGGTGCCCGCCCCCCACGCCGCAGCCTGGTGGGGAGGGTGGGGAAGACGTGCCGTCTCTGACCCCTGCCTAACCTGGCAGCAGAGCCCAGACACGTTAACTCCGTTACTCCTTTCTCAAAAACGATGGTTCGTAAACCTAGTATACGTGAAAATCACCTGGGCTGCTTTTTAAAGATTTTTTTTTTTTTTGAGAGAGAGAAAGTGAGGGAGAAGGAGAGGGAGAGAAACATCGATTGCACAGTCCCAACAGGGGACCTGGCCTGCTATCCAAGCATGCACCCTGACCAGGAATTGAACCGGCGACCTTTCGGTTCACAGGCTGGTGAGCCCCACCAGCCAGGGCTGGGCTGCTTCTTTTTATTTTTACATTTTTATTTATTTGCTTACTTGAAACATCAATTGGTTGCCTCTCGTGTGCTCCCAACTGGGGACCTGGCTCACAATCCAGGCATGTGTGCTGACTGAGAATCAAACCAGTGACCTTTTGTTTCGCAGGATGATGCAACCCACTGAGCCACACCATAGGGGCTGGGCTGCTTACTTTTAAAGGGCCACTTCACTGGCCCCGTCTCCAAAGACTCCAAATCAGGAGAGGGGCTAACAAGCCGCACTTTAAATTAGTGCTCCAGGTAACTGGGATGCAGGTGTCCATGGACTCCACTGTCAGAAGCCCTGCTCCCAGCACCCCCTCCACCCCCCGCCGGCCGGGGCACACAGCCCCCAGCCCTCTCGTCTAGGAGTCTAACCTGGTGCAGCGCAGAGCACAGTCTGCAGCGTGGGTTCTGACTCGGACTTCCCCTGCCTCTTCCCTAAATCCCTGGCCTCCCCGCCACTCCTCTGCCGCCCAGCGCTCTGCACAGGGACGCCCGCGCACCTGCTCCTTGTTGCTCTCCAAGGCAGGCAGCACCTCCTTGACAGTGCGCTCCACCAGCACCCCTCCGACCATGCGGAAGCACTTGCGGGTGTCATCTACCTCCTTCAGGGTGTCGATCACTAGGCTGGGGCAGGACGACGGGGCAGGGTCTCAGCGTTCAGGCCCATGCCACCGCAGCCCTGCCCACAGGACGGCCATCCCACCTCCCGGCTGCCTCACCTGTGCTCGTTCAGCTCCATCTCCAGCTCCGCCGCCTTGGATGCCAGGCCCCGCTGTTCCTGCCGCAGGCGGTTGAAGCCAGCAATCACCTACGGGGAGAGACGCCGGTGAGAGAGGAGATCATGGAGATGGCACAGGGTCAAGACACAACACGGGACTGCAGGCTCCACAAAGGTGCAGTGGTGGACACCTGCCTGGGAAGAGGAGAAGACACCTGTTCGCAACTCCTACTTAGGTCTACCTGGAATTCCAGTCACTGAATACCTCCTGAGCACCTACCTGTGTGAGATCCCTGCTGGCCCCCCCTGCAGCAAGAGCTGGTGAAGAGTAGGTACCTGCAACATTGGGATGGGGGGCAAAGCCACAGGGGCACCTACAGAGGAGAGGGAGGCCCAGGCCTCAGCATTTCTAGAAAGATCTCACATGTAATTCCACAGTCAGAGCGCGACGGTGCTTACTTCCTTAAGGCCATTCTGTCACGTGAACTGGCTAGTGCGAATGGCTCTGTAACTAGTAACGTACCTTTGTTGCCACCACAGCCTTCTCTCCACACCCTCCTTGGACTCTCCTGACCGGAGGGAAGTAGGGGCTGACTGCTCAGTCCGCTGCCAAATCTCAGCTCATTTACCTCACCTCCAGGTACAGGCCACAGGTGGCTAGCCACTCCTCTTTACGAGGTCCCTATCGCCAGCAATCTCAGCGCCGGGTTCCCTGGTCCCTTCTATGCACGCACGGCCTCCGGAGTCCAGGCACAGCAGAACAGAGCTGGCTTCCTTCCCCACCCCCACCCTTTCCCTCTCCACCTACTTCGGCCACTCTGGTCAACGTCAACGAGGGCCTTGGAGATCAGCTCGCCCCCAGGCTGTTCTTTCCCTGTGCTGCCCCGACCACAAGTGGCGTTTCCACTTTACAAGCTGCTTCTCCACTGTCAACATCATTCTGTCTGAGAAAGTTCCACAATAAAACCAGGTTCTAGAAGTTCACACAGCACCCAAATGACTACTCATCTGGATGTATGGCTGTCAAATCCATCAGTGAAATCAGCTCATCCCTAAGTGTCTAAAATCTCTGATGCCTGTCCTGTTTGTTCTAAATTAGTAGGAATCTACTCTTCAACTTAACAGAAGGTGAAAAGGCTTTTTAATGTTCTTCAAACATTCTTTATAATTAACTCCTAATTCCTCTTGTCCAGTTTACAAACTTTTAATCAAATACCAAACTAAAATTAATCTACTTAAACATATAAATTTCTCACAGTTACTATGAGAAATTTCAGCTGCAGGTGCACTTGAAGGAAATAAAAACTCTCAGCAGCTAACCGCAACCTAACTGTACATTAAATGCAAAATAAACGACGCTAACCTGCCACCTCGGGGGTCCGCCAAGTAATGACACAGGCTGTGCTCTATCCCACCTTCTGGCTCTTAAAATACAACTTTCTTAGCGGTCTTCTCCCCACTGGCTGGACCTAACTCTCCTTCCCTTCCCCCATCTTCCTAAAGTTGTCTGGCATGAGCAGGAAGGGGGAGGTCAGTGCTGATTCTCTCAGATCTATTAAATTATCATCTCATACATAAACATCCCTACTGAAAAAGAACCCGATGAAATTGAAATATCAACTCTTTATCCTACTCAAAGTAACTTCAGTCCTTGCAATTAAAGAGAGCTCTCTACATCCTCATGATTGGCATGTACAAATAATTTTATACAGCACATGGTTCCCCCCACCAAGCTTTACTGAAATATAAAATAACACTGTGTAAACTTAAAGTATGTGTACCCCTTCCAGAGGTGTCCAACCTTTTGGCGTCTCTGGGCTACACTGGAAGAAGTGTTGTCTTGGGCCACACATTAAATACACAAACGCTAGGAAAACTGATCAGCAAAAAAAAAGGTTTTTAGTAAATTTACGATTTTGTGTCAGGCCTCATTCATAGCCATCCTGGGCCACTTGCAGCATGCGGGCCGAGGGTTGGACACCCCTGGCACAGTGCAAAATGATTACCACAATAAGATCAGTCAACACATCTGTCACTTTACACAGTTACTTTTTTCATTTTTGTGGTGAGAACATTTAAGATCTACTCTCTCAGCGACTTTCAAGCGCGCAGTGCGTGGCTGTGAACTCAGTCACTAGGCCGCGCATCACGTCCCTGGAGCTCGTTCGTCTCACACCCGCAAGTGTTCCCTTCCGCCACCCCAGGCCCCCGCCCAGCCGCCACCAATCCACCCTCCGTTTCCATGAGCCTGGGGTCTGTCGATTCCACGTATAAGGGAGGTCATGCAGCATTTGTCTTCCTCTGGTTTATTTTCGCTTAACATAACATTCTCAAGATGTATCCATGTTGTTGCAAGTAGAATTCCTTTCTTTTTTTGCAGCTAAGTAATATTTTCCTCTGTGTGTGTGTGTGTGTGTGTGTGTGTACGCTACATTCTTTATCAATTCATCCACAGGACATGGCTTTCATATTTTTAAGGGCTATGGCATTTATACAGCATTTATTCACATATTTCCTTAAAACTAACTGTTCCTCTGTTAGGTTTCTTTAGGTTGTTTCCAATATTTCTCTAATAAATAGCATGATCTTAAATATCTGGACAAAAGCTACAAAAATTTCACAGCCACGGGTGGACTGCTGGTCAAGAAGGCGGCGTAGGCAGACGTGGTTCGCCTCTTTGCACAACCACATCAAAATTGCAACACCACCATCACTCAGAACGTCACCTGGACTGGTAGGAGAGGCGTAGACACGGAAGGGGCTGGTCCCTCACCCACGTGTGGTGGGTAAAAATTTGGGAGAAGGGGTATCTCAGGAGCAAGGGGTCCCAGCCCCACACCAGCACCCCCCAGCCCAGGGTTCCAGCGCCAGGAAGGTAAGTCCCCACAAGTTCTGGCTGCAAAAACCAGCAGGAATTAAGTCAGCAGAAGAAACTGCTGGAGCCCCAAGCAGTTCCGCTTAAAGAACCCACACACGGACACACCTACTCAGACTCACGCCCTCTGTGCGCCGGCACCAGGGTAAATGCCCCAGTGGCATACATGGAGAAAGCAAAGTGTCTGGCATCAAGGTAAGTAGAGGCCATTATCCCTTTTCTGAGCCCTCCCCCCACAGAGTGAGAAGGCTAGTGCCAAATCTGAGACTCCATCAACCTGGGTAACACTGTTTGACCTGCCCTAGAGCTCCCCAGAGACTCCGCCCCACTGGGCAACTTACCTGCCCAGCCAAGCTGCTTTCCCGTATGAATGGCTGGTCCAGGCTCATGCCGCACACCTTCCTAGATCCTTGCAAACAAGCACCAGCCGGCCTCAGTGGGCCCCAGGCCTGGCACTAGCAGCAGCCAGCCTAGATTTACAGCTAGGCTGCACCTGGGAATCTCTAAGCCCAGCACAAGTAGCAGCCCTCTCAGATTGCTTTAAGCTTGGGCAGGTTGGCCCCGGGCAAACACAGGTGAGGGCCGACCTTGGCCTGCACCACCCAGAAACCGTAGGGCCAGCGCACACAGTGGGCAGCTACAGACCACCTCGGAGCACCACTACCCTGCCCCTGCATATAAGCAACCGAGGCTCGGCTACAAGAGGAGGTGGTACTCATCTCACATGGAGGGCACACCTCGAGTACCCAGTTTGGGTGACAGGGGAGGCTGTGCCACTAGACCCTTATAGGACACCTACTACATTGGGCCACGCTACCAAGACATGGAGTCAAAGTAGCTCTGCCTAATACATAGAAACAAACACAGGGTGGCTGCCAAAAGGAGGAGACAAAGAACATGGTCCAAATCAAAGAACAAATCAAAACTCTAGAGAAAGAGCTAAATGAAATGGAGATAAGCAATCTATCAGATGCAGAGTTCAACACACTGGTTATAAGGATGCTCAAGGAACTTAGGGAGGACCTCGATTTCATTAAAAAAATCCAGTCAGAAATGAGCGACACACTACCTGAAATAAACAATTTACAGGGAAACAACAGTAGAATGGATGAAGCCAAGAATTAAATCAATGACTTGGAACATAAGGAAGTAAAAAACAACCAATCAGAACAAGAAGAAGAAAAAAGAATCCAAAAAAATGAGGATAGTGTAAGCAGCCTCTGGGACAACTTCAAATGTTCCAACATTTGCACCACAGGGGTGCAAGAAGAAGAAGAGAAAGGGCAAAATGCTGGAAATCTATTTGAAAAAATAATGAAAGAAAATTTCCCTAATTTGGTGAAGGAAACAGACATGCAAGTGCAGGAAGCACAGAGAGTCCCAAACAAGATGGATGCAGAGCGGCCAATGCCACGACACATCATAATGAAAATGCTGAAGGTTAAAGATAAAGAGAGGATCTTAAAAGCAGCAAGAGAAAAGAAGTTAGTTACCTGCAGGGGAGTTCCCATAAGACTGCCAGCTGATTTCTCAAAAGAAACCTTGCAGGCAAGAAGGGACTGGCAAGACATATTCCAAGTCATGAAAAGCA
>PVJD01015626.1:0-24188 GCA_004026545.1 Mormoops blainvillei
CCTCTGGCCAGCCGGCCTCTGGCCACCCATGCTGTCCTGCTTCACCCCGAACCTATGCCTTTCGCCCGCCCCCACCTCAGCGAGGCCCGTTCTCTTCCGTGGGAACGGGTCACTGATAAAGTCTGCTGCACCCCGAGAGGTTTGCTGACCTGTAACTCCTTACACGGCTCAGCGGGAACCAGGTCTCTCCCGTCAGCACTTTGAAACGGACAATCGCCCTCTCAGAGTGTGTTCTTAGTTAAGCAGAATGAGGAGTATTAATAAAAGAGACACTAGTGGCAACAAACCCTGACCCAGCACTCCCTAAGGAGGCCCGCTTCCGACCTTCCCGGCCGTCCCGACCATCCCACAGAGGGGATGCCAGGAGGGAGAAGAGAACACGAAGACACAGCTGGTCGACCAGAAACAAAGCGCCCAGTGAGGATGGGCCCTGGGTCCGCCTGAAACACTCAAAGCACCGGCGTCTGCTGTCAGATGTGCCTCTCTCCCCAGCTGTGGCCCCATGCCCAGATCTGGATGGAACTCCTGCTGCTCAAAGCAGAGGCAGCCCCCACCAGGCGCCCCCAGGGGAACCAGTCAGTCCACTGGGCCTCTGTCTCAGCCCTGCCCGCCCGCCTGACCCAGAGGCCATCAGGGCAAGGCCCATGCAGCACCACCTGCACCCCGAGGCCCAGGCCCGCTGAGCTCCGTGCCCAGAACAGTCTGCTGAAAGGCGATATTCTGGTCACCCGACGAACAGATCCTTCTGGGATCACAGCCTCGGCCCACTTTTGCTGGAGTCTGGCCTTACTGCCGTGGACCTGGAGAAGGACTCCTGCGGTGCACTGGGCAGAATTCATGACCAGAGGCCGGCAGCCATCAGGAGCAGAGAGGCCTGTCTCCCTCGCGTACTGAGCCTGTGGCCTTCTGACTATGTTCCCGCCCTTCCGCGCCTGCCCCTAGGAAGGGGCTCCGGTACGGTACGGGTACAGTCTGCCCCACCGCTGCAACTGAAGCTGCGCAGACATACCTCATTTGCATTATACTGACCAATCAGAGCAGCTCCATAACCACCAATCAGGACATGTAAGGCTGACCACTCAGGGCAGTGCTATTTGGACCAATCGCACTGTGCAAATCAGGATTCCTCGTTTGCACAGAAATGGACCGACCAAGGACTAGGGCAGGAACTCTCTCCGTAAATGGCAGCTTCTCCTCCGCCACTAGGAGGCGCTTCCGTTTCCTCCAAGGCTGCCTTTCCCGTCTGCGAGCCGCTCACTTGGACAGGGTCTCTCGTCTCCCACCCCTCAGGTTGCGGACTGTTGCTGACAGCTCTGGAGGGGCTCGTGGGCAAGGCCTTCCCAGTCACCTCTCACTTACCTGCAGGCCATGTCATCACTTAAATTCCCCGTTTACCCACCCAAGAAAAGCCACTCACCTGGAAGAGTATGAAGATGAGAAACAGCTCGTAGACCACGCTGGCGCACAGCCAGAACCTCCAGTACGCTACAAAGACAGAGCACAGCGTCAGGGCCCGGCCCCGGCCCCTCTGCGTCTGGCAGAGGCTTTGTGAAGCAAGACCTAACTCAGAGGTTGAGCACACGTTTGTCTGTGGAGGTTTTTCCTTCCTTTTCTTCCATTTCAGTCCTTAAACCTTTATGTTTTTCTTGTCTCGCTGGAGCACAGAAGAACAGAAACAGAGACAGAAACGCCTCCCTGTGTTTACCTGCACTGTTTCTAACCCTTAACACCACGCGGGCTGCAGGGGGGCTTGGTGGATACCTTTCGTCATGCCCACAAAGTCTTTTAATTCCAGTATGATAAGTTTTTATCACAAATGAGTGCAAAATTTCACTGTTCTGCATTTAGGAGGATTAACTTTTTTTCTGATGTTGAGCCAGCCCTGAGTTTCTGGGATGACCCCAATCTGGTCACCATGACCTGCTTTAGGGGACTGCCTTCCGTTCCAGTCACGACACCGTGGAGCTCGTTCCTGTGGCGGCTGTGCTAATGCCTGAAAGCGGCTAAGGGAGCAGGCCTGAAGTGCTCCCTCCCATCACCAGAAAAACTAATCATGCGAAGTGAGAGAGGTGGCCCTTGCTCTGCAGCGTGTGCGTGCACGTCCGTCACACTCCGCGAACTTGCACGCGCTGCGCCTTGGCCAGGACCCTCTCTCCACCGCCCGCCTTCCAGCTGTCTCACTGCAGGACAAGGCCATGGGAGAGGAAGTCCAGAGCTGGTCTAAAGCGCAAACGGTGACTGACCTTCCCAGGCTCTTGACGGTCCTGTGTAATAAGGGCCCACGGCCCCGCCTTCCCTTTGCTAATGCTGGCCTAGGGAAGCCTCCAGTGCGCGCGCACAGCGTGCCCCCAGCAGGTCCGGGGGAGGGGGCGGGGAGATGGATGAGGGCAGGGTGCCGGGCGGGGGGTGAGGGCTCTGCAGCACCAGGCCTCGTGTCCCCAGGAGTCTCTCGGGCCAGCCCAGCACCTCAGGCGCTGGCGCTTCATTTCACCTGCCTGAGGGAAACCGGCACCGGGTGGGCACGGGCAGGTCTGCGGCCGTCAGTGTGCAGGGTGCTCTGCTCTCACGTTGCTGTTTATTGTACTCTTTGTCGGTGCTGCAACTGTAAGCCCACTTCTGCCTGCCCCACAGGAAAAGCCAGCCTGGGACAGGCAGAGAATGCCAGTGGCTGGTTCTCAGCAAAGTCTGTGGGTACCGTTCCAGGGCTGGGGACACACGGCCGAGGACGGGAAAAGCTCGGAACAGCCTCTCTAGTCCAAGGGCTGTGACAGCCACTAGGAGGGCTTGCGGTGCAATCGCAGAGGCTGCCCTCATCCCCAAGAGTTGCTGCAGGCCGGTGACAGGCCCCAGGGGACTGGCCTCCCCACCCATGGGTGCTCCCCACGGGCCGCAGAACAAGCCTGAAAGTGTCTCTCTTCTCTGAAGCTGCCTGCCATCCTCATGCACCTGCACCTGCACCAGGGCAGGCGCCACGCCCTTCCCAACAGGCGGGCAACCTCAGAGCCCCCCGTCACTGGTGCCCACCAGGGTCCCTGACCTGCCCGGCCCTCCCCCAACACCTCCGACGAAGGAGGTTGGTCTCCTGTCTCCCTGATCCAGTACCCACTCCCCACCCTCGTACTTTCTTCCCAGACATCCAATCCAGGTGCCCCAACAGCCCAGGCCACGCCCTGGTTTGCCCCAGCTGTCGGAGAAAGCCGGTGAGAAGACACTTCAGACCAGAGGGAAGGACGCCTCTCCCACGGGCAACACCAGCTTCCAGGAGAAGCAACATCCCTGGGGGCAGCGGAGAGCTGCACCCCGCAGCACCCCACGTGGGGCCAGAGCACCCTTCCTGCTGTCTCCCTTGGTGTGCTGCACAGGGCTGCTCAGGATCCGCCTGACGGGAGAAGCCGGAGGGGTTCCTGCCACCCCCGGGGTTCACAGGGGATCTGCAGGGAAGTCCCAGGACAGGACACTCATCCACTGCAGCGAAGCTCGGGGCTCATGCAGAGCCTCTGAACTGCAAGGAGGGCCAAGCAGGGCCCAGACAGGCGCGGAGCCACCCGCTGCCCGCTGCAGGGGAGCTGGCTTCACGCTCCCATGGCTCGGAGAAGCCACGGCAGCAGTTTTCAAAGATGACCAGCCTCCCACTGTCTCCTGGTGCCATGGGGCCAAACGCTGGGACAAGCAGCTGCCCACTGGCCAGCCTGGCTCCAGCAGGGCCGTCTGTCCTGCTGGTGCTGTGTCAACACCCAGTGCCCGCAAGGGACACGCTGTGCCTTCCATGGCTGACCGGCTTCGGCCGGGCTTCCGGCCAGGCTTCCCCTTCCCTCCAAATCAATGCGACAAGCTGACCGCACCCGGTCTGCACTGTGATTTCGGTGGCTTTCAGACTGTTATCTCACGTTCCCACTGCTCGCTGAGGGGTCCAAGCCATCCTGAGGCAGGACCGCAGGTGCAGACCCTGAGCGGGTGGGAGGTCTTGCAGTTCCAGGTGGGCCTGGGCCCCCCAGCCCCCCGTGTGGCTGTGCCCTGCCGCTAGGATGCACCCCGCTGACGAGCACGGAGCTCACTGGGCCGCAGCTGCATCCCTTCTGAGGGCCACTAGGTGCTAACCACAGCTCCACCTCCCAGGACTCGGTCAGACAGATAACCAGAGGCGGGCGCGCAGGCCACGTGTGTGAACGTTTGACACGGCAAACCGGAAACCACTACACATACAAGCACATGCAACTGGCTACGTTAACCATAGTACGTCCGAACGACAGCCACATAAGCAGCCGCTAAAATCCAACTGTCAAACAGGATAATTAGGGAACCCTTGTGTTAAGCCTGAGGTGGACCGCGCATGACACGAAACCACTCTCACAACAGGACTCCAAGTTTTAAAGCTAAGTGTGGGTAGGCATGTACGAACACATCAAAGCTGACTAGTGACTTTTTGTGAGTGGTATTTATTTTTACTTAAAAACATCTTTTGTATTTTCAAAACTTTCTACAATAAATTTTGTACACACTCCTACTGAGAGAAGAAAGAAACAAGCAACCAAGTTAAGACCCTTCAGAAGAGTCGACACACCCTGCCTGAGGGAGGCCAGACGGCGCCCTCCGGCTCTGGGACTGGGGTCGGGAGGGCTCCCCATGACTCCCGGGGCTGGGGACAGAGACAGGACCACTCACTGCAGACAGTGCCTCCATGGCAGGGCAGATGCCTCGGGTCTAGGGCACAGCCGCCGCTGGAGGCCACCCTAACCTGCCGGACAGCTCTGAGGGAGCCTCGGCTGCAGGAGAAGCCCCTGGGGAAGACAGAGTGGGCCGAGACAGGAGGGCGAGGACGCTGCGGGGCAGGACGAGGAGCGAGACTGAGAAGGTCCGAAAGGGATGCAGGGGCTGAAAGAACAGGCCACACTCCTCGTCCTCCTCCAATGGGAACAGTGTGGGTGGTGGGCCAGGAAGGGAAGGGCAGGACACGCACACTCAGTAGCAGACAGAGCAACCGCCTGGAACAAAACCGCCATGCGGGTACACACGCAAACGAAACGGCACGTTACCTGGATGAGGTCTGGAAAATGGCCCGTCTTTAGCTTGTGTGACTCCAAAACACAAGAAAACCAAAATACTGGCCACAATACCTCTGCAAATAAAGAACAAACAGCCCCTCAGTGTGCGTCAGCGCAGGTCCACGCCGGCTTCTCCCAGGCATGAGGTGGGGGCGGGAGGAACCCCAGGACGCTTACGCGGTGACAGCCCCGACCCCAGCAGGGCACGGCTGCCGGAGCAGGGCTTGGGGGGCAGAGCTGTGTGATCCCGCAGCAGGCAGGGCCAGAGGCCCAGGCAGACCCCGTGGGAAAAGCCCCTTCTCTGGGGGCTGTGCGCTGTGCCCAGGTCACCACCGTGACACATGGGCTTTCCTGTTCAAGACGCCCTATGGGGTTAGCCACATGGACACCTGTCAAAACTTTGGTCATTTCCTCCTGCTTAATCAGCCTCGGGGAAGCCTGACTGTCGGTGCAGCCAGAAGTCCCCCCCAGTTTAGCGAGCCGGGGGTGCCGCTGCCGCTGCGGTCGGGCGTGCGGCCGGGAGCCGGTGGGAGGCGAGTGGCTCCCCCACAGCTTCCCTGATCTCCTTCTCGGGCTCAGCAGAAGTTCAAGATGGAAAGTCCTCCGTCTGTCTTCTGAACTTAGATCGGCAGGGTAAAACACATGTGAGGCTGGCTCCTTGGGCTTGGCGACTCTTTCCTCCCACAGACGGTGACCTTTTTCTGTGTCTGGGGGCACCTGCTGAGGCTAACGTGGCTGTGGGTCCCCATTCAATCCTGGGTGAGGTTTCTCCTTCCACCTCATTCTCCGTCCCAGGAGCCTGGCTTTGTCTCTGGTCTCCACCCTCTGGAAGGTGCACCCAATGGGGTGAACAGACAGTTCAGGGTCCCGGTGTCTTTTTCCAGCTGTGCCAGCCCATCACGGGAATGTGTCAAGAGAAACCCAGACCGTAAGGGCCTGTCGTCTCAACCTAAATTCCTTGTCAGTGCTGGAACAACTCCATTTCAGGAGCGCCTGCTGGGGCAACAGCTGGCCGGTCTGTGGCGGGAGGCGTCTCCTATTTTGTGGCGCCCAGAGACCCCGTGTGCATGCCCCCATCCCGGCTGCCGGAGTGACGAAGATCTGTGCTTTGCCCACCCTGGGGAGTGAGCTTTTGGACCGTGAGCTGCACCATATGCGTCGGGTAAAGGCCTACTCTGAGCCTGGGGAGAGGGCTCGCAGCGTCCCCAGGGGAAGGCTGGCTGGCTGAGGTCGCTGTTGGGAGTGAGAGGTCCTACAGGCTCTGGCCAGACAGACAGACCCTTTGAACAGAACTGGACAAACCTCTGACCTGGGAAGCTTTTAGAGAGCTCTCACCCTAGTGGTAGTTTTACTGGTTCCTACAGAAAGACCAAGTTATTTAAAAAATAAGTACAAAGAAATGAACGGCGAGCCTCACGGACAGAAACTGGCCTAGGAGGCCTCACTGACCGCGCTGTCCCTGCCTCCCAGACGCCGAGAGAACAGCAGGTTAACTCACAGGAGACGGGCGAATGCTGGCAGAGCCAAAGGGAGCAGGCAGAACCGCGGGCCACAGCACCCGGCCCAGAGGATGGGTGTCGCCAGAGGTTACAAAGAGAGGGGACTACCTGAGAGGATGCTCACAGGGTCCCAGCACAGGATGCCACCAGCCACCATCAGAGGCTGGGCCATGGGGACGTCCTGGAGCCCAAGTCAGTCTGCCCTGCTCGCAGGTGGAGAGGCGCACCGGCTGGCAGCAGGGACGACAGCGAGAAGCCCTGCGACAGTGGTCAGGTGGTCAACGAAGGGAAAGGCTGGCGGGAGGACCACAGTCCACGGTCTTTTGATTCAAGCACTGGGGGACAGACAGGGGAGATCTGCAGGATCCAGGGACTGGGGCGTGTGGGCGGCGGCCCCGAACCCCACGGGGGAGGCCCTGACTCGGCTCCAGGCGCAGGAGAGCAGCGTGGGCTGGTGCGACGATGGGGACCGGGGCGCTTCCAAAGGCCTCCGGGGAAGCCGCTGCGCCACCGTGGCCTCTGCTGTGGGAACCGAGGAGGCCCGGCCGCGAACAAGGCCCCCGCCCAGAGCTGTGAAGCCCGAGCCTGCGCTTTAAGGTCCTGATGAGGCCACAAGGAGGAGTACTGGAGTTGGACGCCTGTTAAATAGCTTCATCGAAACGTTTGTTGCAAAAAACTAATGAAAAATTAAAGGGACACAGGCACCTGAGACAAAGGCCTGAGCTCCGCTGCTGCTCTAAGCTGCAGGCGCCCCCCGCCCGCCCCCCACCCCACTCCCTGCCCTAAGGCCTACGAAGGGCAGGGTCCTGATCAGAGTGTCCTGAACCTGGCTTCCGCCCAGAGACCAGTGAGAGGGGTGACAAGACATCACTGCCCCCTCCTCCCTGGCGCAGACAGGCTGGTCCCTGGCCCCCTCGCACCAGGAGCAGTGGCTCCTGTGAGCCGGGGCCTGGCCCAGGACCGCAGCGGCCCCTTCTTCTGCCCATCCCAGGGGACGCTTGTGGAAGTGGACTCTGCTCCCTCTCGGGTCCACCAGAAACCTCTGCTGTCTGTCCCCGCTGAAGCCTGGTGTGGTGGTGTGAGGGTCTAACAGCTTCTCAAACGGACATTCGGTAAACCGAAGTTGAAGACCCAGGCCTGACAGGCCTGCTTAAAGGTCCCCTCCACATCCCACCGTCACAACAGAACTGAGGCCCAGGGGGAGCAGAGCTAACCAGGGACACAGGTCAGACGGGGCAGTCAGCCTGTGACGACGCTCGAGTCTCAGCCCGGCTCTCTGGGAAGTCAGAGTGCGTGTCCTACCTCACAAATGTTCCCCACAGCAGGGATGCGCCACAGGAGCCATCCACGCCGCTGCGAGCCCCAGGCCCAAGCCCGAGGGAGTACGGGGGAGACCACAGACCACTTCTCTGGCCCCAGCGCCCCTTGTCAAGGACTAATACAAAGGTTAACCGTTGGCTCCACGAACATTGTTTAGTAAAAAAAAGCCTTCACCGTGGGAGTAGGTTAACCGATTTGCCATCACGGGCCCAGAGGCCTCTGCCCACCTCTGTGCCTGCCCCTGGGGGTTGTATGGTGTCTCCTGCTCCGAAAGACGCTACCGCCTTGTAGGGGTCTCTACGTGAGCGGCTTAAACAGGCGCCCATGCAGAATTTCCAAAACCATGACAAGGACTAACACGCTTTCAAGACCGCGGGAGCCGGGCTGAGTCTGCTTACAAGGACACATTGCTCATGCCGTCGGGTTCCGTGTAACCCTGTTACCCTCCCAGGCTTCACAGCCAAGTAGGTTCGCGTTATCTGTGTTCCAAATTTCTCAGCAAGAAAAATAACTTTGGTGTTATAACATTTTCGTAAGTTGCCCTTGCCGGTGTGGCTCAGTGGATTGCGGGTCGAGAAGGTCACTTATTCGGTTCCCAGTCAGGGCACACACCTGGGTTGCAGGCCAGGTCCCCACTGGGGGCATGTGGGAGGCAACCATACACTGATGTTTCTCTCCCTCTCGTTCTCCCTCCCTTCCCCTCTGTCTAAAAAAGTAAATAAAACTAAAAATTTTAAAGCTACAAATAATAATTGGGAAAACAAGTATGTGTTCCAGAGAAATCGGGTATGTTTCGGCTTAAAAAAAGGTGTGAGATATGGAGATGTGATTTTGTTACAGGACACGACGGCGATTTTGTTCTAAATGGGTTAGAGAACAAGAAACAAACTAAAAGAGAGCCGTACAAAGTTTACGAGAAAGAGGCTCAGGCGCGACCAGGCCCGATAAGGCCGAAGGGGAGGTTTCGCGGCCTCACAGTCAGCAGTGTGCTAAGATGTGGCATTCTCTCACCTGCTGCAAGACGAGAGTTTTCTACTGGTCTGCTCTCGAAGGTCACTGAAACATTCTCTGCCCAGGAAGCCACAAGACTATGTTTTCCCAGAAGCAGCGGCCGTGCTTTCTGCTGCCGTGATGGTGCAAGAGCACCGCCTGTCCACAGCGTGTGTGCACAGCTGCATCTCAACGGTCCTGCGACACCGTCACGCCAAGGCAGCAGCGGCCACCAAACACGAAGACTGGGGTCCGCTGTGCTTCCTCAACAAACAGAGCACCGGACTCTGTCACCCGGACACCCCCATCCCGTGGCCACCATCTGCCCCTCAATCTGAGCAACCGAGATGGCGACCTGACTGTGAGTCACCTGGCAGTGGGGCCATGGGACCCTGACCAGCCCCGCTCTCCGGTGGCCGTGCGCCCTTGTTCTCACGGCACACGGCAGCAGGGCTCCGCACCGCGCTGCTCACCACGGGCTGCCCGTGTGTGCTCACGGCTGCGAGCGTCACTCCCGGGCGGGCTGGTGCCCTTGCCGGTGCCAGCTGTGAGAACACACATCTGCAGGTGGGGCGCGCTGTCCACAGCCCCGTGGCTGGGAGGCCCACCTCATTGGGCACAGCACCCCAGCATGGGCACAGCCCATGTCCCTGGCCCCCTTGACCAGGTGACAAGAATCACAGACAATGGGCTCTAGCAGAACAGGTCTTCACACGGAACTGGATGAACTGACTAGGATGATCGGTTTTTGTGACTTTTTGCCCGAAACACTGCTGACTCTTTAATCTTTTTGTTTTCCAGAGGGAAGGAAATTTTCTGTTAAGTGAGCTGCAACTCAAAGCAGTGCGACGAGTTACACCCTTGTGAGCACAGCGGACATGCTCGTCTCTCCCCTCGCGGAACGGCTCCGAGACTCAGAGCCGCTCCGTGCGCACCCTGGTGTTCCCACGGACGCCCAGCAGGGGTCTGTCCTTGAGGTGACACTCAAGGTGACACTACAGCGGCTCGGAAGGGGAGGTCACACCTGAGAGGGACATGCAGACAGTCAGAGGGCGCCGCAGAGCTTTAAGGCACTGCACGAGACTGAGAGACGGGAACCGAGAAGGACCCCGGAAGGTGCTGGTTTGGCACCTCGTGCACAGGGACCCAGAAGCCTCACCAAGGGAGTGGGCAAGGTCACTTCCTGGCAGGTACAGGAAACCGGAGCTGTTTGGAGGACCCAAATCTATAGACATTGCAGGCAAAGTCCTTGCCTGGGCCTTTCTGGCCTCAGGAGACCCAGTTCGGTCTGGAAGTTCCTTATGAAAAATTCTGGCAGAGCGGGTTTAAAAGAGCCGGTATGATGAATTACTGTTCTTGCTCCTCCCATGCAAAAGATGGGCCATGTTTATTGAAACTAGGTTATTTTGCTAATAACTGGCAAGAAACAAGGGTGATTTCAGAGAGAAAAATTTTATTTCCGTGGCACACCTTTGCAGATACCAGTCCAGTCCTGTTTTCTTTTGCCGTTCGGTTGCCACCTGCAAACTGGGCTGGTTACTGGGTTACTGTGGTTCCACCCAACGTCTGCCCGACTCTCCAAACCCGCGTTTCCTCTGTTCGCCCTGCCTCTGCCTTGGAGCTGTCACCGAGAACCGACACTGCCCTCTGCCCAGAGCTGCGCGAGCTACACCCGGGCAGCCGGCCAGGCGTCCGAGGAGCCTCCGCGACAGCGCCCCCGGGGACGGTCTCCTGCCTCCTGCAGAAAGCACCAGACAGGAGCGCCTGCCAGACTGACTGCCGCGCCCACTCCCCAAGATGCCTTGAGACAAACACCTGCACGTCTTCTCCAAGACCCGCCTTCAGGACCCAGAAACCTGGCCTACGCTGGCACTGAGCGCCAATCGCGGCTCCTCCTTTGTTTCCGTAGAGAGGCTGCTTGTTAAACACCCGACTCCTTGGGCCCTGGGCCTAACTCGGGGAGTCCACCTGCATCGCCACCTCATGAAATGAGACACAATTGTTTAACTGACCTGCTCTCACGCTCGACACTGGTTCCGCAAGACATGGAACAATCTAGGAAACCAATTCTGGACTGCGAAACTTCTCGGACAGTCTCAAAGGCAGGGCAGAAGGGGTTCAGAACAGGTTCCCCAAGATGTGCCACTTCGGCACGGGGATTATTTTGAGCTGAAGGCAATCAAGACCCTGTGGACTCACGAGAAACTTCTACCTCTCCCTTGAAAACGTTAAATTCGTGGCCTTGCCCGTTATATTACCAGAAGTGATTTTTTTAAAAGAGATGTTTATTTATTTTTAGAGAGGGGGAAGGGAGGGAGAAAGAGAGAAAGAGAGACGTCGATGTGCAAGAGCTACATTGATGGGCTGCCGCTCGCACATTCCCAACGGGGGACCCAACTGGGGACCTGGTCAGGGCACAAGCCACGCGCGCGCCCTGAGCGGGAGTCAAACCAGCAACCTCTCGGTTCTCCGACTGCTGCTCCATCCTGCGCCCCGCCAGCCGGGGCTGAAATACCTTTCCATGACCCATCTGCAGGGCAGGGCTAGCATCTCCTCACGGTCGCCCGCTCCTCTCATCACCCTGCAAGGAGCCCTCCCCTTTGAGAGGGCCGTGCCTACCACACCCTTAGCTCAGGACGGCCTGGCCACCTCATGCTCCCCCGCTGTGTGTGAGCCGCTCGCACAGGCGGCGGCGGCGGTGGGGGGCTCCCTTACGTGCCCAGGGGGCCGCAGCTGGTTGTGTTTCTTGCTAATCTGCTCCACCTCCCGCAGATTTATGTTAGACCAGCCAAAGGAACCCAGGGGGCACAGTCCCTGAGCCTGTCTGTCCGTCACCTACTGAGGACTTCTCGGCTCTTCCAGTTCTTGGCAACTGTGAATAAGGCTGCTGTAGGGGCTCATGTGCCAGCAGCTAAGGACACGAGTTTCCAGGCCATCTGGACGGACACCCAGGAGCACGACTGCAGGGCCGCATGGCGAGTGTCCTGTGCTGCCCCCAGCTGTCTCCCAAGCCACCGCTCTGCCTGCATCCCTGCAGTGGCATGGGATGGTCCCTGCTCTTCGGGTCGCCACCAGCATCAGTGGGGTATGTTTGTAAGCGTTCTGACAGGTGCTCAGTGGTGTCTCAGTTTTAATTTGCATCTCCCCGCCAACAAATGTACTTGTTAGCCATCTGCACGTCTTTTCTGGTGAAGTGTCTGTTCAGACCTTCTGCCCACTTTTTAACCGTGCTGTCTGTTTCCTATGGCGGAGTTTTAAGGGCTCTTTGCACATTTTGCATATAAGCCCCTTATCAGGTCTGTTCTAAGGACACCTGCTAGCAGGCTGCGGCCTGTCTTTCTTTGTCTGAAAGGGACCACTCACACAGCCGTACACACGTATCCATACAAACGTGGAAATGGCCCAGTGCCACCAACAGAAAACAGGTCACCTAAGGGTGTGGTGCCTCCGCTCAGTGGGGCCACCCAGCAATGAGCGGGGCCACCGGGGGCACCTGTGGCTGTCTTGGCCCCTAGGTTGAGTGAAAGCGGCCACGCAGAGGTGCTCGCTGGACAAATCCGCTTTGTGAGGCTGCACGATGGGCACGAGGACCCGTGGTGACAGGCGGGCAGCCGCCAGGGCCGGGGGTAAGGACTGACCACACTGGTTGCAGGGCTCGGGGGAAACGCGGCCCGGACCGCCACTGCGCGGCAGGCCGGTGGGCACTCAGGGGTGTGACTGCACCTGGAAACACAGTATGTTAAGTTATAGGTCAGTAAGCTGATTTAAGAAGAAAACTAAACCTGCTTCCCCAGAGTGAAAAAGCTTGTAAGAGGCATAAAAAAAACAGTAATTCACAAGCCAAAAGTAGAAGCTTAGGGAAAACAACTCCCGAAGTTTTCAACGATGTGTTCATTTTTGAAAATCAGCACAACCTACGCAGAAAGCCTCCCCGAGGCACGAAGGCTCCGAGCTGACAGGTAGGAAGCCAGTCCCTGCAGGCGCCTCGCACAGCCCAGGTGGAGGGGCAGCACCTGCGGGGTGTGACCCAAAGCCCCGCACTCAGGAGACGTTCCCAGGACATCCCACAGAGGCCCACCTCCTTCCTGCGACAACACTTGCCCAGCGATACTGGGACCGCTCGTCTCTGCCCTCACTGCACGGCCATGTGGGGACTCTGCCTCCATGTGCCCAGCTGTGTCACGGACCCTCCATGCTGACGTGGAGTCGCACCAGAGGGGGCGCACTCACGCAGCAGCCCCGGGCCCTTCCAGGTCCCAGCAGGGTCCTCCACAAGACGGAGTCACCAGGTACAGACCGAACAGGAAAGATGGCTGAGAAACTGCGCCAGCACCTCCCTGCAGTCTCCCTTTCCTCCAAAGGACCTGCTGGCAAAACCTCCCCCTTTTCTCCGTAAAAGAACGTTCCTGTCCTTCGCTTGTTCAACTCACTATATAGCTCATCCTTTGCCGCTCTCGAACACACCCATTTCTCTCTGGTCAAATAACTGACTATTTTGTTTTTTGAACTCAACGAACCCAGGTGGACGAATTCACAGAAAAGATCAAGTTCCGCTTGGAAACCCCCTCTAGGCAAACATGGGCTCCTGCCAACAGCCTCCGTTTCTCCCGCACCCGTGGGGACCTTCTGCAGAGAGGCGGTGCCTGGGGAGATGTACGAGCCCGTGGGCTGACACCCAGCACTCGGGTAAAACAGGCAGACGCAGCAAAGCTGCCTGGGAACAGAAACCCCACAGACGGCGGAGCCAGGGTTACAGGTGAGCACAGGATGGGAGCCCCTCAGGGGAGCAGAGCCCTAAGTCCAGACCCCCTGGCAGCCATTCCTACCCAGGAGACCAGCTAGGGGACGAGGCCCATGGCAGGCGGCCCTCCAGCGCCCGCACAGACAGCAGGCCAAGCTCACGCCTGACCAGAAGCCACCTGGTGCTAACGGGTTGCTGATACCTGGAGAGTGGGGTTCAGGCCCCACCCCCAGGCAGATGCTAAGACCCTCATTTTAAAAACCAAGGGCTGGTTCGCCGGGAAGGTTTACAAGCCCCAGCCCCACCCACCACAGCTAACCAACGGTCCCCTGGCACTGCCAGCGGAGTCTCAAGCGCCTCCCCCTGCCACTGTCCCCGACCCAGCGCCAGGCCCTGCCGGTTCCCTCCTGCCGGCACAACCAAAGCGCATGGAGCCCAGAGCCTGAGACCGGGGAGCCACGGGGCTCTGTGGGCCTGGCAGCGGGGCGGCGGCGTGCCCAGCGTCAGGAAACTCAACGGAATGAGGCGTGGATCCAGCTCGCCCACCTCCCACGCTGCCGTGGCTGGCCTCGGAACCCACAGCACTTAGGCCACGGACGCAGGCCTGCCAGCCAATCTCTGTGAGGGGTGCTACTGAGAAGACTGTCTGCCAGCCAGTCGCCCGGCACCTTACAGCTCATTTAAGCGTTAGCATAAACGCAGCGAAGAATGGCGCTTGCTGATGGCGAGCCTCCCTGCTGACAGACCCCCAGACACCCACACTCGCAGGCTCTGATGCTCTGATGCATAATGAGAGGTGTCTCCTTGGTCTCCGTCCCCCTTCCTGGCAGAGAGCCCATCAACCCCTCGGACTGTCCCTGACAACAGCAATAACGGTGTCTTCTTTTACGTGAGTGAGAACGGGGCGGACCACCAGGAGAACCGACCCTGGGATTGGAAGGGGGAGCTTTCAGCCCCAGCCCTGACCTCAGGGGGAGGGCAGAGGGGCCGCAGGCTGAGCCCAACTGCCAGTGGCCTATGTGGCGAAGCCTCCGTGAAAACCCAGGGCGGGTTCTGGGAGCTTCTGTGCTGGGAGCACGTGCAGATACGCGACCGGGGCCCCAGCAGGCGGCCTGGAGGCCCTGCGCTGCTCCCCACTCCTTGCCTCGTGCCGTTTGTCCCGCTGGCTGGGGTCGAGCTCTGAGAGCCACTCTGGCAAATTACCAAACCTGAGGAGGGGTCGAGGGGACCTCTGGTTTACGGCTGGTCATCAGAGCACAGGTGACGACCTGGGCTTGTGGTGAGTCTGAAGGGGGCGGGAAGAGGAGACTTGTGGGACCGGGCCCTTAGCCTGTGGGGTCTGGCGCTGCCCCTGGGGAGGTGGTGCCAGAACCGAGATGCACTGCAGGGCATGCGCTGGCAGCCAACCCCCTCTCAGGCCCGTCCCTGGAGCTGTGCAGCATGTTCTGATCTGTCAGGGGCTTAGGGAGAGGCCACACTGGGGGAGGTGCTGCAGGCCCCCCAGCCTACCCAAGGCCCTGGGCGCCAAGCATGGCGGGGACCCACACCCAGCCCTGCCAGGCGCCGCACCGGGCGCGGGGCCTGCTTACCTCTTGGTGTTGTAGGCCGTGTCCTGAGGTGTCTCTTCCAGCAGAGTCACATACCCAAGCACACAGGTGAGGATGAAGAGCACAGTCAGGGTGTGCGCGCGCCTGAAAGCCAAGCACACGAAGCACGTCAGGGCCTGAGGGCACGGCCTTGGGCAAGGGTCTGCCCGCCGTGCGGGTCCTTGCAGAGACGCCAGGGCGCCAGGCAGCCTCAGTGTCTCCGTCTCCAGGAGATGCTTCCAGCTTTGAAGGGCTCAGGCTTCAGCGAACATTCTTCAGACCTAAAGGCTCTCGGGGGGAGGAAGGACGGCGGGGCTTAGGGCCAGCAGAGCTGCGCTGATGGGACCGTTACGGTCTCAGGCAGAGGGGTAGTGACACCAGGGGGCAACCAGGCCGCCAGGAGTGAGGGAGGAGCAGAAACGGCAAATGAAGTCGGCTCTCCTCCACACGCGTCCTCTAAAGCACGTGTGGCCACGCGGGGAGGGTGCAGGGCCGTTCACTGTGGCCCTGGGGCAACACTGACCACCAGGCACAAAAGACGAACGTGCAGTGCAGGTGGCACACACAGAGGAAGGCGGGCGCGACGGGGAGGAGTGGCCAGGGTGCAGGCGTGTCAGAGCCACACGCAAGACCCAGACAAGGCCGTGAAGACAGGTGGTTCCACAGGAGGCCCCTCGGCAGGTGCAACGGTGCACCAGCCGCCGGGTCTCAGGGAGCCAGCAGATCCACCTCCGGTGAGGTGGTTCCAGGGGCCGCCTGCGCGAGAGCTCATGGAACTGCGCACTCCGGAGTCGGTGTCATAGGACGGTCCCTTAAAGAATAAAAGACTCCAGAAAGTCATGGGACAACCACTCTGGGTGCAAGGTCAGGGCCCAGGGCCGTGTGTGGGCAGGCCCCAGAACAGTCCCACAGGCCTTCAGAAGGCCGACCCCAGAGACCAGGACAGGAAGGAGCAAGGCACACGGCCCTTCGCGCCCAGCGCACACGCAGCCCCGGCAGCGGACCGGCAGTGTACTGGGCTCACAGGGGCACCCAGGGGGCGGCATCCAACAGGGAAACAGACGGGATTATCCCACAGCCCCAGCCACAGGACTGACGGCCACCCGGCCAGGAGGGTTCTCGTGCCAGGGAGATGTCTGCAACAGAACAGATGTGGTCAGAGGCGTCCCGGGGAAGAGGCAGGGACAGCGGGGTCCAGGGTGGGTCAGGGCTGGGCCAGGGCCACCAGCACACCAGCGCCCACTCACAGGTCGGCCCTCCATGGGGGGCATGGCTCATCCATGCAGGTGCCCTACAGGAGGGCAGCTCTGCAGCCCACAGACCAACATGAAAGTCTTTTGCCTTGTGTCTTTCATGTCACTTTCCACAAACACTGTGGTTTTCCTGTGGTCTCTTTAGACCCAGCCAAGGAGCCGGGGGCCACCCTGGTCACGCATCTTCCACTGTCTTCAAAACACAAAGGTTACCTGAAAAATAAGGACAACTCCTTGCCCCTTGACATAAACGTTCACGCCGCCACTCAGGCAGCCACCAGCAGGCCCTGGGAAACAGAACCATGGAAGAGGGAGGACCTGGTCTGTTCTGGCAAGACAGGAAGCGGACAGAGAGTTGAGGGCCCCGAGGAAGGGCAGTGGCACCAATCTAACCTTCAGAACCAGAAGCAAGTGGTACTGAGAGTAAGAGGAAATCTTTAAAAAGTCTTCCTCCTGCTGCACAGCAAAGAAAACCCTTCAGGAAGCAATGTCTGCAAATTGTATAACTGATAAGAGGCTGATATCCAAAATATATAAAGAACTCATAAAATTAATTAGCAAAAAAAAAAAGAAAAAAAATCAGATTTTAAATGGCAGAAGACGTGAAAAGACAGTTTTCCAAAGAAGACGCAGACAGGTGGCCAACACCCACGAACGGATGCTACCTGTCGGAGAAATGCAAGTCAGACCCACGAGGCAGTGTCTCCTCACAGCCGTCCGAGTGGCTCCCGTCAACAAATCCAAGCAAGCGTCACCAAAGGTGGGAAGAAAGGGAGCCCGTGCACTGTCGGTGGGACTGTAAACTGATGCTGCCACCGTGGAAAACTGTGTGGAGGTTCCTCAAAAAAATAAAAAATGGAGCCCTGGCTGTTGTGGCTCAGTGGACTGAGCACTGGCCTGCGAACCAAAGGGTCGCCAGTTTGATTCCCAGTCGGAGCACATGCCTGGGCTGCAGGTCAGGTCCCCAGTTTGGGGCACGCGACAGGCAACCACATACTGATGTTTCTCTCCCTCTCTTCCTCCCCCACTTCCTCTGTCTAATAATAAATAAAATCTTAAAAAAAATAATTTAAAATGGAACTACCTTATGACCCAGCAATACCCCGCTTCTGGGTATTTATCTCAAGAAAACAAAAATACTAACTCTAAAATACATTTGCCCCCATGCTCACGGCAGCATTACTTACAACAGCCAAGGGACAGGGGGAACCCAAGTTTCTTCCTGTAGATAAACAACTGGATGAGAAGCGGTGGCTGTGCTGCAGACACACAATGACAGGCTACTCGGCCACCAGAAGAATGAGATCTCACCACTGCAACAACGTGGACAGACCTCAAGGGCATTACACTGAGTGAAATAAGTCAGACCGAGGAAGACAAGTTCCTGTGGGATCCGTCTTATGACTAGAATCTAAGACACACCACAGACTCACAGATACAGAAAACAGACTGGTGGCTGCCACAGGCTGGCGGTGGGGAGGGAGAAATGGGTGAAGGGGGTCAAAAAGTAAATAAAGTTCTTTTCCTGACAAAACATTTAAAAAAACACTTTCTAAATTTCCTGCGTCGACAAGCAGTGGTGTTAAAAACGTGCCTCGCCCTGACCAGCATGGCTCAGTGAGCTGGGCATCGTTCTGCAAGGCAAAAGTCGCCAGTGTGATCGCTCGCCAGGGCGCCTGCCTGGGTGATGGGTTCAGTCCCTGGTGCCTGCGCACAACAGGCAGCCTATCAGTGTTTCTCTCCCTCTCATTCTCCTTCCCTAGCCCTCTCTCTAAAAAAATTAATAAACATTTTTAAAAATAAAAGGCACCTCATTCATAGTTCTGAGTCCCTTCCAAGATATTAATTATCATAGCACTTCCGCAAAGGAACCACGCAATCGGCCCCGTTTTACTCGGGCAGAGGATGGGTACGGACAGAACTGCTGTTGTGAGGATGAAGCCGCATCTGCACAGTGAGGCTCAAGCCCCCAGGGGGCACCTTGACATGCAGCCTACGACGACAAAGAAAGGCCCTGGGCAGCACCGGCCACCTGTGCACCCTCCACGTCTCACGTGAAGGTTACAGTTCCTGCTTTGATGCTTTTCCCTGGAGAGGAGACTTAGCAAAGCAGAAAAATAGGGATTTTTATACCAGCTTTGCCACCCACTAAATTTGTGACCTTCAGCAACTTTATTCATCTCTCAGACTGTTTCCGCGTCTTTAAAGTGAGAATAGAAGTACTAACCTACAAGTCTGGTGTAGAAATAAAAAATAGCACCGTAAGTTTGGTTCAGCAAAGATGGTCCCTTGCCTTGCACACAGTGCATTCCTACACATGTGGCATTAACTGGGTGACGGTCAGGAGGCTCTGCAGGCAGACCCGCTCCCTACTCCACCCTGGGGTCTGGTGGCTAATGGGTAACTCCGGGAAGGCTGGGGTCCTGTGATCCGGGCCCAGGACAACAGCGGCCGCAAATTGCGTGGCTTCAGCCACTGGGCAAGGGGGAGAGCGTGAGGACAGCTGGCCCCCTGCCACGAGGGGAAAACACCCGCTGTCGGCCACTCCTAGGAAGGCCCACGCTCACTGCGCCGAGTGGGCAGGAAGGCAGGCCTGCCGAGACAAGACGCGAGGTGCGGTCGGGACGCCGAGCGCACGGCAGCGCCTCGGCCAGGAGGGGCCGGACCCGAGGCCCGTCCCAGGCGCGCAAGGGGCGTCGGGGCCGTGACGCTGACCGCACGACCGAAAAGGCAGCAGCTGGGACTCATGCTTCCCAGATGTGGGCAAAGCTGGTGAGCCCCTCACCCAGGGGCTGAGAATAGCACGTTCTGGAACCCGGGCATCTAAAGCACCACCATACCCTGACAGCTCCCTGGAGACTTGCTGCAGGCAAGCGAGTGGCCCGAGGGCCCACTGCCGGGGAGCGTGTGAGGCTGAGCACTCGGCAGACACTGCCCACACAGCGCAGCCATCCATCCAGCCCCTGAATTGGGAGGGGTCAGAAAGCATGGTAACCAGTGGTCGTTCAATCTCCAGGTGGCAAGTCACCGGCACCTCTCCAAGGCGCAAGGTCCCAAAGCAACCCCTAAACACTCTTTCGACGAGAGCAGGCACATCTCTGCGCGGTCCCTCTGAGCCTGCGGATGCTGATGCGGATGCTGTGGAGACCACCACGGCTAGCTGGAGGGCAGGGTCCTTGCCAGCCCGGAGCCCCGTGGTCCTCATGCCTCTTCCTGCGGGCCCAGTTTGTGGGAGGCCATACTCTGTGGCTGACAAATAGTAACAGAGAAGCCCCCAGTCCTCATGCGTGGTCTGCACACCACTGTCACGGGCCCCAAACAATGCAACCTTCTTTGAAAAGGAAAACACATGTTTCAAAAGCGTGGTTCTGAACCACGCAAAAGTTCCTTTGAGTGACTTTGGAACACAAACTCATTGCCACAAATGCATATTTTTAGCCTTTATTATTAACTTTCTAAGTATTTTTTAAAAGACTTTACTTACTTTTTAGAGTCGGGGAAGGGAGGGAGAAGGAGAAGAGAAACATCGGTCGGTTGCCTCTCACACACCCCTAACCAGGAACCTGGCCCACAACCCAGGCATGTGCCCTGACCGGGAATTGAACCTGCCACCCTTTGGTTTGTGGCGGCAACACCCTGCATCCCTTCAGTAGGCTCTGTGCCTCATGAGTTTCAGGTGTGTGCCAGAAGCTTTCTGCTCAGTTCTGGAATGGTCCCTGACACCCAGCAGGGGCCCAGCCACTGCTCCAGGACCTCCGAGTCTCCGGGGTCACCAGCTGGTCTGGGAGAGGGTGATGCCCTCCTTCCTGCAGGCAGCATGTCCAGCAGGACCCAGCGCTGATGGGTCACAGCTCTGGGCCACACCCCTGTGGACACCCCATTGCCCCCCTAACCCCAAACACTGTCTGCTTTGCACCCTGAGCACATTATGTTCCTAGAGCAGGGCTGGGTGGCCACCCCTCTGTTGCTGCCGCTGGTACCCACAGGAAGGGACGACCCGACAGCCGCCTTCCCCCATCTCTCCTGTGCCTGGCACACCCGGGCTCTGGCGGTGCGGACACCCCTCTCCTGACCTTTCTCCTTGTGTGGCGAAGGCCCATCCCAGGCGGGCTCTCTCCGCTCCCTCGTCAGGCCTTGGACAAGTCCCACCGCCGGCCCCCCGAGGGCTGCTGCCGCGCGGCACCCCCTTGCTGTGACAGGGCTGTCTCTACCGTGCGCCCTCAGGGGCCAGAGACCACATCGCCTTCCCCTGTCCTCCAGGGCTAACCCCAGGGGCTCAAAGGCCAGCACAGCCTGCCCTTCAGCCGGACAGGAACGGGCACCGGGCAAAGTAAAGCGTGAAGCAAGCTTTCCAGCGTAAGGCGCGGGCTTTGCGTCTCTTACAAGTGAGCAAAGAGCACCTCAGGGAGGGGAAGGGCCGGACCAAGGTCACGGAGCACGCAGACCGAGCAGCGCCCCTGGGACCCGCCGGTCGGGGCTGCTTTCCCGGTCTCGCCAACATGCAAGTGCCAGATCGCACGAGGCGGGAGCACGAACTCTTCCCGCAGAGACGCCTGTCCCTCCGCGGCCCCTCTGAGGCAGACCGGGGGACAGCCTGGGCTCGGCGGCGTGGCTGGGACACACGCCCACTCGGGTCCCGGTCGCGCTAAGGCGCTCGCGCTGCGCGGCGGCGGCGGCGGCGGCGGCGGCGCGGGCACGTGACGGCGGGCAAAGCTGAGCTCTGGACAAGGAGGTCGGGAAAAGCCGGTCTCGGGTGCGGTCGGAGTCAAGTCCTCCAGGATACCGGCGGCGGCGGGGCTGGGAGTGCTGCGGCCCCCCGGGGGGTGGCGCTGCGGCGGGGCGGCGCGGGTCCCGGAGTCTCTGGGTCACCCCCCTCCACCCCGAGCCCCGAACGACGTGGCCACGCCCCCGCGACCCCGACCGGACCCCGGCCGACCGCCGCCACTCACCAGAAGAAGGTGTTGGTGCCGTCGTCGTAGACCTCGGACTCGGTGCTGCGGCGGCCCACGGGCGCGCCGTCCGGCGGCTCCTCCAGCGAGGCCTTGCCCGCGGGCACGGGGGACCCGGGCCGCTGCCCCCCGGCGCCCCTGCGCTCGCCCCGCCGCATGGCGCCTCGGCCCCGAGCCGCTCCGCCCCGCGCCTTGACCTCACGCACACCGGGTCACCGCGAGCGCGCCGCGCGCGGCGCTCGCTGGCGGGGTCTCCGGAGAACAGGGGCTGGGGGCGGCTAGGAAGGGGGGCGATGCATTGTGGGACATGTAGTCCGCGCTTCGGGGCCGCGGGGCATGCTGGGCCTCGTAGTCTCCGACCGCGCGGATTAGAAGCGGTGCTTGCTGGGAAGGATGCCGCCCGGTTGCTAGGTAACTGGAGCCCGCCGGTGGGGAGGAGTGTTGCGGCTCCGGAGCCGCGCGGCGCTGCGCTACCCCAGACCCACCTCCCCGGGCGGCCTGACCCGAGCGTGGCCCCCAGCCCCGGCCGCGCTTTCCTGGAGCGCCCCCCTAGTGGGCCCGCTGCCCCAGCCGCGTGAGTCCCCAGCGGCTGCCTTTTCGGTCGTGCGGTCAGCGTCACGGCCCCGACGCCCCTTGCGCGCCTGGGACGGGCCTCGGGTCCGGCCCCTCCTGGCCGAGACGCTGCCGTGCGCTCGGCGTCCCGGCCGCACCCCGCGTCTTGTCTCGGCAGGCCTGCCTTCCTGCCCACTCGGCGCAGTGAGCGTGGGCCTTCCCAGGAGTGGCCGACAGCGGGTGTTTTCCCCTCGTGGCCGGGGGCCAGCTGTCCTCACGCCCTCCCCCTTGCCCAGTGGCTGAAGCCACGCGATTTGCGGCCGCTGTTGTCCTGGGCCCGGATCTCGGGACCCCAGCCTTCCCGGAGCCGCCAGGAGCTCCGGACTCCTGCCCACAGGGCCGTCCCGTGGCCGGCAGTCCTCTATCTGCGGGGTCTCTCGTGAAACTGGCCCGTTAGAAGAGTGGAGGCCTGCCTATTTGGGGTGACTCAATTTTGAGACAGAGACCGGCCCCGCAAAACCATGAAGCCCTGAGCCGCTCCGAGAAACAGCCCGACAACTCAGTCAGACACAGAGGTACCGCGTGACCCGCGCTTCCCCTCGCGGGTACATGCCCAAGAGAAGCGAAAACGTGCGCATCAGACTGGTACCTAGACGTGCGTAGCAGTGTTGACCTTAAGAGTGAAACGGCTGGTTATTTTAGCAGCAAAGGGGTTTTTTTCAGGCATAGCAGAGAATTGCAGTTCGGGACAAGCGTACCACAGCAAAAGCTATAGGCAAGTCCAGCAGACAGAGCGGAACGTTACTTCATGGAGGAAAAAGGGAGCTGTGAATGGAAGTCCACTGCAGGAAAGTGAGAGTCCAAGGCAGCGCTGGCCGCTCGCTGGCCACTTTGCCACGTTCCTATGGGCTGGGCTCCTTGGGTGTGGAGAAACCCTTCCTCCCGCTGGGGTAAGTACGGGCACACCTTGCTGGGAATTCAGGGTGTCTTTTCCTGTCCGGTCTGTAGGTGATGCTTCTTCCTGTTGGGGTGTCATCGACCTGCAATAGTGAGGGCTGCCCCTTCCGGCCTCCCGGCCCCGTTTAAATGAGGCTCCTTTCACAGCATCATCATTATTATTCGTAACAACCCAAAGCATGAAGCAGGCCATGTCCATCAGCTAAAGAGTGGGTGCACAAAACGTGTCTATCCATGGGAAGCTATTTGGTCATAACGAGGAAGTTGTGAGCCGTGCTACATGGGCGGACTTTGAAAACATTACGCTAAGTGGAAGAAGCCAGCCAGTCACAAAAGACTACGTGGCATAGGATCTGTTTATGTGAAGCGTCCAGAACAGGCAAATGCGTGGAGACAGTAAGTGGATGCGCGGTTGCCAGGGGCCGGGGAAGGGAAGTGGGGACCGACTGCCAAAAGGTCCTGCGTTTCTTTCCAGGGCCGGGAGGCTGTTCTAGAACTGACCGCTGAGGGCGGCGCACATCTGTGACTGTATTAAAAACGAATGAGCTGTACACTCTAAAAGGGTGGATTGTATGGCATGTGAATTACACGCCAATAAAGCTGTTAAAAAACCTGTGTGTAAAGGAATGTTGCAGGGACTCCCCGCCCCCAGCCAGGCCTGCCCAGCGTGGGCTCTGGCCGCGACGGGGCCCTGAGTCACAGCCCCTGACCACCGTGTGCAGCTCTCAGCAGGCTGGGGACCGACAGGCTGCCAGGAGACGCTGCCTCCAGGAGGTGTGCCGCGAGGGCCTTGCAGGGCCTGCTGCGGCCCTCTGCCCGCCCTGGGGCCCATTCCCTGTCCCAGACCCCAGCGTCAGGCTCCCAGGGCTGCCAGGGCGATCCAGAGCGGCCTGGCAGCGGGCTCCTCTGTGGCCGCTCTCCCGTGTGTGCGCGAGGGAGCGGCGGTGAGGCTGGAGAGCACCACCAGGGCCGGGCTCTGTGTCCGTCCTGAGGGCCACAGGGAGCCATGATGAGGTCGGTGTCAGCCAGCTGCGCAGTTGGGGAACCAGCAGCCCCCAGGGCACTGGCCTTGCACAGACTGCTGTGTTGGGACCCGCTTGGTCCGGGGAAGCGACCCACGAGCAAGAAGTGCCCAGAGCAAGTCAGCTCCCGGCCACCAAGTCCTTCCAGCAAGCACCCCACAGGCCTGAGCCACCCTTCAGGGCCCTGCTGTTCCCACCCCAGCTGAGGGCTCTCAGGTTCCGGGCGCTGGCTTGGCGCGGTTGGGATCCATTCCAAAGCCCTCCTCGCAAGGCAAAG
>PVJD01015627.1:0-24185 GCA_004026545.1 Mormoops blainvillei
ACTTTTGTCTGAGGTATCATTGGCAAATATATTTTTTATAGGTTTCGTTCCCTTTTCATTTTGCTAATGTTTTCTTTAGCCATGCTGAAGATTCTTATTTTGATAAAGTCCCATTTCTTTATTCATTCCTTCATGTCCCTTGCTCTAGGGGACTTAGGAATGAAAATATTGCTGTGTGGAATATCTGAGATTTTCCCGCCTATGTTCTCCTCTAGGACTTTTATGGTGTTGCGACTTACATTTAAGTCTCTTATCCATCTTGAGTTTATTTTTGTGTGTGGGGTAAGTTGGTATTCGAATTTCATTTTTTTGCATGTTTCTGTCCAGATCTCTCAACACCATTTGTTGAAGAGGTTATTTTTACTCCATTTTATGCTTCTGCCCCCTTCATTGAATATTAATCTACTGTGGAAGCATGTGTTTATTTCTGGGCTCTCTATTCTGTTCCATTGATCTATGTGTCTGTTCTTATGCCAGTACCAGACTGTTTTGATTACAATGGTCTTATAATATAGTTTGATGTCAGATATTGTGATCCTTCCTACTTTGTTCTTCTTTTTCAAAATTGCTGTGGCTATTTGGGGTCATTTTTTATTTCATATAAATTTTTGAAATATTTGTTCTGTATCTGTGAAATATGTCATTGGTATTTTAATAGGGATTGCATTGAATCTATAAATTGCTTTGGGTAGTATGGACATTTTGATGATGTTAATTCTTCCAATCCATGAGCATGGCATTTGTATTTGAAGCAATTTTTGAGAGGATATACTGTAGCATGATTGTGGTGTATTAGAGCAAGAGAGCAGTCAAGAATGACTGCAAGAAACTTTGGTCTGAGCAACTAGGAAAACAGAATTGCCATATATTGAGGCCAGGCAGTATGTGGTAAGGAGCAGGTTAGCAACAGCTGGAAATCATGTTCAGTATGAGATAAAAATATAGAGTTAACAATTGTATGTATGTACATTGATTTCAGGTCAAGATATATGTATATTTTGACGTTTAAAGAGATCAGGCTGGAAATACAAGCTTGAAGGTGAACAATTTATAAATTTTATGTATAATCATAGAATTGGATGAGTCCACTTAAGTAGTATGTTTGGATAGAGGTTTGAAAGCAGAAGAAATATTATCAAAGGAGAATGAAATGATATGGTCTATAAAGAAGATGTCCCAGCAATGGATATTAAAGAAATTGTTTTGAGGGGGAGAGGGTGATAAACAGTGTGAAATGATGCTAACGGGTTCCAGTAAAACAGTTTGGAACTGACCGTTGAATGTGGAGACTTTGGCCATCTTTGGAGTTGCTCAGGGACAAGTAAATTGGGTTAGAAGCAATGTACAGGACCTGCTTGATATTGGAAACCATACAGTTTAACTGTTTTCTTCAGTATTTCTCAGTCATTCATGTGTAAGTGTGGAGAAGGAAAATTTAAGCATTTGTCCAAGATTGGTGGTTTTGTTAAGAAGAAGCATAAGAAGACAAGAGAATTGAGGGAGCTGATGGAATACTAACTTATTAACTTAATGCAGTTGACAACATGATCTAGTTTGCAAAGAGAAGAAAGACCAAAAAGTTAATAAAATGCCATATATAGACAAGTTGAGATGCTTGTGATATCAATAAACTCAAAGAGGAAGTGCTATAAGAGTGAACTTTCTGGAAGGATAAACAATTGTGGTTAGAAAGTGGGATAATGGAGTTAAAATTTTCAAAGGTGTAGCAGCTTTGAGTGAAAATAAAGTCCAAGAAAGTCACGGTCATGGATTTGGGTGTCTGAAGCAGACTGTAGGTTAAAGCCACTGGGGTTGAAAGGTGAGCAATGAACTATAGTGCTATGATAGGGGTGGGATATGTCATCCTAAATGACTGTTAAAATCACCCAGAATTGTAGTAAGATTTGATATGCAAACAAAGATTATAAGCTGAGCAGTAACATGTTCAGTGAATCTCAGGGTGGTATTAGGGACCATGGAAGTCTACTTTCTCCTAACACAGTTTTTCAAATTACTCCTCTATTTTTTATTTCATATCTCCAAAGGAAGCTACATCATAATTTTGTTACGCCAATATATGTCTATCACTATTTGAAAAGTGAGTTTTTCATTCTGTAAACTCACAAAGTCCTTTAGTTTCTTCAAAAGAATTGGAATACCTTTCTTAATACTATTTTTCATAGCATTTCCTCTTTCTCACGTTGCTCCTTTGTTTGGGTGGAGTGCATTCTTGGTGATCCTGAAATAGGGTGTAGAGGAGATATATTTTTTGAGACATTTTATGTTTGAAACAATATTTATTCTCTGTTCATACTTGATAGCTAGATTTTCTGGGGATAGAATTAAAGTGGAAAATCATTTTCCACTTGCGATGGCATTACTCCAAAATCTTTTAGTTCACACTGTGGTAGTTCGATGGTCCAAAGGAATTCTGATTTTTTACTCCTTTGAATGTCACTTGTCTTATTTCTCAGAATTTTTAGAATCCTATCTTTATCCCCAGTGTGCTGAAATTATGTGAAGATGTATCCTGGCCTGGGCCTCTTTTCATTCATTTGATTGAGTAGGGGGAAGGTATATGTTAAACCCTTTTCATCAGCAACCATTTCCCTCAGTTATGGGAAATACTATTGGAGTAGTTATTTGATACTTTCCCCCCTCCTTATTTTCTATTCTTTCTTCCTGGAACTTGTCAGACTTCTTGGATTTATTCTATGATTTTTGTATAGTTATCTCATTACCTATTCTTTCCTTTTCTCTAAGGAGACAGCATAATGGTTCTATGAGCATTTTTATCTGGAGCTAAACTGCCTGGGTTCTAAATCTAGCTCCATAATTAATAGGTTTTGACCTTGCAAAAGTCACTTATCGTCTCTGTGACTCATTTTTCTCATATGGGAAATTAACCATGTCTATCTTATAGTTTGTTGTGAAAAGAAAATGAATTAATACATGTCAAGTGCTCAGAACGGTACCTGACATATTATGAGATATGTAGAATTTGTTATTATCATTATGATTATTACTTCATCTCTGATTTTTTTACTTCTGTATATGTCTTCAGCTTTTCCTTTCACAACTTTTTGATGAATATTTTAAATTTATATATATTTAATTTTCAAGATATTTTTGTTTGCTCTGTTCTCTTTTTATAAAACACCCTGTCTTTTATTTATGGATGCTAAATCTTTTGTCTCCTAAGGTGTTAGAGAGTTTATTATTTATTTATTTATTTATTTATTTATTGTTTTTATCCTCACCAGAGGATGGGGAAGGGAGGGACAGAGAGAGGAAAAGAAATACCGATGTGAGAGATAAACATTGATAGGTTGCCTCTTGCATGTGCCTTGACCTGAAATTGAACCTATAGCCTTTCAGTTTATAGGATGACACTTCAACCAACTTAGTTACACAGGCCAGGGCTTAATTAAAGAGTTTATAAAAAGATTTTCCTATGCTTTCTTGCTTCTCTCTGTCCTTCTTGTTTTCTTTTTATATTTGCTCATTTTGACCTGTGTTTCACATTGGAAGTTTTTCTCAAATGTCTGGTCATCCTTGGCTCCCATTCATATTTAAGAGTGAAAAAAAGCTATCAATTTATATTGGAGTGAAAATAAAAAGCTCTCTGAAAACCTTTTGTTCTTTTGCTAATTAACTGGTGATCTTCACTTAGAGCATGTAACTGTAGAGAGACAGTAGTATGGGGGGACTCCCAATTTGTATATGTATGAGGTTTGTAATACATGAGATTTTGCCCCCTCTGGGGAGGCACTGGTTCTTCAGAGATTTATTATTTCACTTCTTTCCTGGTTTCTCTCATGTTTGGGGAGCCAGAAAGAGCATGGACATCTCAGTGCTCAGCATGAAAATGTTTAGTAAATCTCATTGTTTCTATTTTTTAATTTTTATTTTATTGTTTATGCTATTACACTTGTCCCTACTTTTTTCCCCTTTGCCCACCTCCACCCAGGCCCTCCACCCCTCCCTTAGGCAATCCCTATTCGGTTGTTGTCCATGGGTCATGCATATATGGTCTTTGGCTAAACCCTTCACCTTCTTTCGTCCAGTCCCCCACTCCTCTTTGATAGCTGTCAGCCTTTTCCATGTATCTATGCTTCTATTTCTATTTTATTTGTCAGTTTATTTTGTTCATTAGCTTCCACAGATATGTGAGATCATATGGTATTTGTCTTTTACCGACTGAAATAAGATAGACTTATTTCTCTTAACGTAATGCTCTCCAGGTCCATCCATGCTGTTGCAAAAGGTAAGAGTTCCTTCAGCAAAATGGCAAGAGGAAGAAGAAAAACTTTTTTTGATAGAGTGGGATTTAGTGCCCACCAGTAGATGAGTGGATTAAAAAGCTGTGGTACATTTACACAATAAATCCCATTGTTTTTAAAAAATGTTTTTCTTCCACCTTCCACTTTGCTTGATATTACAGAGCCTGTGGACTTTCTTTAATATCTCCTAAGAATAGATACCCAGTCACCTACTAAAGTGAAGAAGGGACCCTGGAAGTCTAACTATTTCTTATACAGTCTTAAAATATTTCTTCCCTTTTCTGCTCTATACCTCCTCCCCGTCATCTCCCCAGACATGGCAAACGCAAAGCCTTTTCCAAGTTCCATGGGTTTCAGTAGTTTGATTCTCACTTGTACCCACCTTATATAGGCATTTAGATATTGGTTCTCTCATCTTTGTTCAGTCAAGTTTTCATTGTCTGCATTTTAAAAATATGTTAAACCTCAGCCTGTGTGGATCAGTTGGAAGGAGCATCATCCTATAACTGAAAGTTTGTGGGTTCAATTCCTAGTCAGGGCACATGACTAGGTTGTGGGTTGAATCCCTGGTCCAGGCCTGGTCCAGTCGCATACCAGAGGCAAGTGATGGATGCTTCTCTCTCACATCAGTGTTATTCTCTCTCCCTTCCTCTCTCCTTTCCTTTGCCTTTAAAAAGCAATAAAAATTTTGATATTTTTATTGACTTTTGTCTTCTCTCATTTGTCATTGTGAGTTAATTCTTTTTTATTCCTCATAGTGCATAAAGGCACAGGTTTTAGAACTGAACTCTGGATTTGCATCCTTGAGGTACCATATACACAACTGAAAGATCATAGGCAATTTCCTTAACTTGTCTGAGTCTATTTGTTTACATTTATTTTGTTATTGAAAAATAGAGATAACATCAGCACCTGTATCATAGGAATTAGTACATGTAAATTACCTGGGAAGAAGTGCCTAATCCATACATATCAACTGGTATTTATTATTATTATTATTATGTTATCATTATTTAGGAGTTGCAGGTGGAAACACAGATAAACACATACATTTGATCCACTTTTTAATCATGAGTTTATTTTTAAAATGCAGATGGGAAAAGTGAAGGCTCTATTATGAATTATTCTTGAGAATTTAGATAGAGTAATTGTGGTGGATTTTTATTAATAGTATTTCTTAAGACCCTAGACAGAATAAAGATTAAGTGACCAGGTACATGAGCCATTTGGTTTCTCTGTCTTTTTGAACTCATTATTAGCTTCACCCTAATAATATTTTCCTTATAGTCACAAATGGCTGCAGCAGTTCCATGTATCACATGCAGATAAGGCAATGTCTAAAAGCAGAAAGGTGACCAAGGCACTGGTGTCTTCTGATGAATGAGGAAATAGTTCTCAGAAGCCTTCAATAATTTTTCATTCATGTCCTGTTGGTCACAATTCATTACCCTTAAATGAAACATTGGAAATGTGAATGAGACTATAACAACAACTGGCCTAGATTGATCAAGATTATGGCTATGGCTGAAAACAGGATCCTTATCCCTTTAGTCATAGGGGGCAGGAGTGAACACATTAAATAAATTGTTTCTTTGCAAGAAAAATAAAAGAGGAAGTGGATATTTAGTATGCAACTAATTGTTGTAGAGGAAGTTATTTTCTAGGTCATTTTGTAAAGTCTTAAATATTGAGCACACTTCAGATGAAATTAAGACCTATAGTTTTGATGAGCACATTGGGAAATAAAAAGTTAATTTCCCCAATGGGTCCTTGCTTATTAAGTATTCTGTAATGTCTAATACTAGGCTTATTAGCATTCAAATCAAAATTCTATTATAACTTAAAGCTTGCTTATCAGTTTTGTTTATAGTCAATTTCATAATCTAAACACAAATAGAAACAGATATATTTTCCCAAGTCAACTGCTTCCTTCCTCTTTAGGCATTATGCATGAGAGAAATGATAATTGCATAAAAATATGACCATATTTTATAATAAGAAGTTAACATTAGTAAAGCGTCTTGACTTCTACCTATACCAAAAGAGTACCTGAGAAAAGTGAATGAGTCCCTTTTTTGACTTCCTGTCTTCCTGAGTCTTTAGAAAATGAATTATCATTCTCCAATTCACCATACACACTTTAGTGAGCTAATTACAACAACACTTTACAGCTCAGCCTGCTTAAAAATCAAACTGTGGAAGTTGTGATAAACCTACTGGCAATTGAGAGACAGCAAAATGAATTATCTCCAGATGCTCATGGGACTTCTTGAAGTTTTCAGAGTCGCATCTGTTTCCGTTATAGTTTGCTATTTTTCCTTTCTTATGGGAGCTCTTTGTGGCCCTGTTGACTTGCATGTATGCAAATGAGGCTTATCCAAGTATGCTTAGTTTCTGGGATGGAAAGTTTCCAGGCAGAGATACAGCAAAAAGTCATGGTACATTCATTTTCAGAGCCTGAAAAAATGTATGCTAGATCTCATAAGTAAACTTTCAATTTTGGAGAGAGACAGTGAAAGCTTATGATATATTTCAGTGTGTTTTGGATTGGAAAGAAGTAAAACATTTTTCTACTATAGGATGTGCTGATGAGAATAAAAATAATACCTCTAAGCAAGTCCAATAAAACCTTGAAAATTCATCCTTTGAGTTCTCCATTTTTTCTTCATTTAAGTTTCCTAAAAATATTCATATAATTCTGCATTACAACCATGTAATCAGAAAGCCATAACCTGCAGAGACATTATTCTTTGTTACAGATATTTTATTGACTTTAAAGATTAAAGTGATTTTTTTGTGTTAAATCACAGTTTCAGTCTTGTGAATAGTTGAGAGTGGACTCATAGTTGAGTCCACTATTTTAGATGGAAGTCAGAGAAGTGATAGATAATTGAGCCTTCAGGAGATAACACAGCTATTTGTACAACTAAAAGATGTAAATCAACCATGTATTCCTTCATATAGACAAGATATTCACCAGCACTGTGTCAAACACCCAACCCATCAGAAAATAGTTGATTCAGCTTATCTCATAAAAACTGACAAATGATCCCATTAAAGGTAAAATTCATTGACTAGATCTCTGAACATATGCAACTTCTTATAGAAAAAATTTTCCACCATTTGTTGAAATGTATCAACTTGAGATTGTGATAGATTTATTGGCTGCATGTCCAGGACACATTAGCATAAGAAATTAAGTCTATGTTGATTTTTAATTTTAGTTCAATGCACTGGAGAGCTGTATGCTCGTGTACACTCAGTTAACCAATACACATTTACAACATTACTGCTGTAAGGCTAGTGCAGTTTTAAGTGCAATGCAAGACAGGGAACAGTTAGAAGACATGGACTCTATCCCTAACCTATCCCAGGTTAGGTCTCTTTGAGAGTAGTATAGTGTCTGGGGAAAAAAAAGTTTCATTGTACTATATGAAGGTTAGCTTATTCATGGAATAATATATTCATTTTTGGTTGTCACCCTAAGAAAATTTATCCAGAATTTTGCTAGATTGCTAGAACTTTGTGTGCAGGTAAAAGAGGGCTAGAGAATGTGATAGCTGTCATTGTCATGTGTGAAAGAAAGATTGTGCTTGATTTGCATGATAGAGGCTATAACTTGAACAAAAGAAGGGGTAGAAGTTATATAGAGAATTAATTCATCTTATTTAAATTTTTTTCTTTTCTAATTGCCTTTCTGCTGTGGAGGGTTGAGTTAATCATATTTCTAGTTGATGGTACATTGATATCATTGTTACTTGCAAGGACCATACATACTTATTTATTTATTGTTATCTATTTCCATTTTTCATTCCTCCAGGCAATCATTTTAATCTTTTAATATTTGTCTACCTATTGTTTTGTGCTTGTGTAATTTCAATTTACATAAATGGTATTGTCATATAGATCTCATTATCTTTATTTTTCTTTTTAACTTGACATATTTTTGAAAAAATTCTAATTTGGTGCATGTATATCTACTCTGTCATTTCTAAATGCTACATAATCTCCATAATGCATGTCCATCGCATTTTATCTATCAGATTCCCCAGTCATGAATATTTCTGTCACCTTCAACTCTTTGCCTCTATAAACAGCATTGCAATAACTACCCTCGTACATGTACACTTTTGCACTTTTCTAAGAGAATACACTTAGTTTAACTAAGTAGTTTGACAATATATTGCTCTCTAGAATGGCTCCTTTCACCAACAGTGCATGACAGACCCTGGAGTCCAGGGGCTATTAAACTTTTTTTCTGTAAAGGGCAAGACAGTAAATATTTTAGATTTTTCAGGCCATACAGAGTCACTTTCATGCATTCTTCTTGTGTTCTTTTCTTATCACCCAACGCAAATGTAAAAACCATTCTTATCTTATTGTCTGTTAAAAAATAGGCAAGAACTTCATTTGTCCTTTGGGCTATCCAGAGGCCTGATCTAGCCTCACACCCCTGCCAACATGTAGTAGATTATTCACTACTCTAACTTTGGTCAGTCTCATGGATGTAAACTGAGGGATCACAGTTTTAAGTTTCACTTCTCTGATTATTATCTAGTTAAATCATCTCTTCAATTATTTGTTAATATTTAGATTTCCTCATAAAGAAACTTCCTATTTAAATAATTTGCTCAGTTTCGTATTGTGATTTCTGTAGTTTTTTGTTGATTTTAGTAGTTTCTTATACATTAGATATTATTCATTTTCATTTTTAGCCACTTTAAATACATGTAAATGTTTTTTATTGATTTTAGAGAGAGAGGAAGGGGAAAAGAGAGAAACATCAATTTTTCCACTTATTTATGTATTCATCGGTTGATTCTTTTTCTATTTTTATTGAATTTATTGGGTGGCACTCATTAATAAAGTTATTCAGATTTCAGGTGCATAATTCTACAACACATCATTTGTACATTTTAAATATCATTTTTCAATCAATTATCTGTTAATAACACTATGCTGTCTTTCGTTGAACATCAATACTTAACTTTGGCCCATTTAAAAAATTTTGTAATTGTCAGAAGTATAAACAGATGGAATGAGTCACCACAAAGGATTGTGAGTTTTTGAGCACTGAAGTGTTTCTGAAAAGGCCAAATGGGCATTTAGCATCAATGTTATATTGTAGTATTTCAAATATTGAGTAGGTACTGTGGATTAGATTATTAAAATCTCTTTAAACCCTGAGATTACTTGATATATATGAAGCAGATGAGAACAATATTTTAAAGTCACAAGATTTGGGTAATAGAAGGGATATTATTGATTAATCTTATTGAGACTTCTCATTTTCCTTAGTAAGAAGCAGAGGACAGCAGAGGAGATGCTTGCTCAAATTTCACACAGTTAGTTAGTGGTGAAGGCTGAATCAAAATTTATTTCTTCATAGTCCATTGCACTTTCCATTACCTCAAGATAAATTCTAAATTGAATGGTTCAGCAGTAAATAGTGTAGGTGGTTCCAGAGGTGGGAGGATACCACTGAGGTAGAAAAAGTATGCAGAAAAGGGAATCTACAACTTTTCCAAGGATTGACTGGATCATGGTAAATGCTAATGCTACTTTTGTATTGATTTATACTCTATTTAGCTGTCACTTACAGAAATTATTATAAAGTCATTATCAACATATATTCCCTCCTCCAAATTATTGTCTTCTCCATGCACTCCACACACAAATTGTACTCTCTCTTCTCTCTAAAAGGCCACTGTGTTTTTATAACTAAGCTAGGACTATTTAATGATCTAAAACATTGCAGAATCCTTAACATCATACACTCAAGAGAGCTACTAGGCTGGTGTCCAGGTGCCCTTGCCTGAAATGTATGTCAGAAAAATCAGTCTCCTTTCACAGTGCTTGGTAACAAGCCTTTCATGATCTGTGCCCCCTTCTCTACTCTAATGGAAAATCTTGTGAGAAAACATGGAGATCTTTAAAGTCTGTGCCACCCTAGGTAAAATCAGTTTATTTGAGTGAGTTCTTGTTTAGATTCATTCTGGTGCTACTAAAGAAATAATATCTTTACACATAGTTTCTTCTTCTTCAGAGATTTTGGGATATTTTTAGTTTTACACATTAGTAGACTATAAAATAAGATTTTGAGGCCCTTTTGGCAAGGCCATATTAACAATACCAGACAACTCTTAAACTGTTCAAATGTTTATGTATGAGTTCATAGCATTAGAGATTTTTATATTAGTGGAGGATGAGGGGCAGAGGGTTGATAGGCTGGAAAAATATGTTTTCCATATTATAAAGGAGCCATAAATTTGAGTGAGATTTATAGGAACATGTATATGTCAGGAGTTAAGATACTCCAGGGTGTTTTTTTCGCTAATAGGAATACTTCCAGGACTAGCTCATATACTCATCTGAGAAGCATAGTAGAAGATTACCCAGTGTTCTCCCAGACCTTTACCAAACTTAGCTAAGTGGAAGGATATAAAGGCTACTTTCTAAAGACTACTTTCAAAATATCTGCTCAATTTCAGTTCTTTCTTTTCTACTACCTCCCTCTGTAATGTGTCCAGCACTCCTATATAAAAGTATATACACGGTGACACAAAACTAGGATTATAGTTGTAAGTACCCAAAATAAAGTTCATTCTTGTATTATTATTTATTATTATTGTATTATTTTCCATATGAACAATGGTAAACCTACTTTTTCCCCCACACTGAATAAATGAAAATTGAGTACCCCAACTGTCCTGACCAGATAGTCAAGCACTGGCAAAGTTCAGAGTAATGAAAAACAGTTATTTATACCATGCATACTCATTTTTCACTGTTGTCTAATTTTGATTTGGGGATTAGCCACTATGCTGAAGCTATTTCTATTGCCCCTTTCTTTTAAAAAAAATATTGAATTTATGGGGGTGACATTGGTTAAAAAATTATAGAGGTTTCAGGTGTACAATTCTATAATACATCATCTGTGTATTATATTGTGTGTTTACCACCCCAAGTCAAGTCTCCTTCCATCACCATTTATCTTTCCTTTACCCTCTCTTTCCTACCCCCATCCCTCTGGTAATCACCATACTGTTGCTTATGAGTTTTTTATTAATCCTTTACCTTTTTCACCCAGTGCCCCCCCCCCCAACTCCTCCAGCTGACAGCTGTCAGTCTGTTCTCTATATCTATGAGTCTGTTTCTCTTTTGTTGGTCTACTTGTTTATTTTGTTAATTTGATTTCATATATAAGGAACATTATATGGTATTTGTGTTTCTTTGATCAACTTACTTCACTTAGCAAAATACTCTCCAGGTCCATCCATGCTGTTGAAAATGTAAGATTTCCTTCTTTTTTTACAGCAAATAATATTCCATGGTGTAAATGTACCACAGCTTTTTATCCACTTTTCTACTGAAAAGTACTTGGGCTGTTCCCATATCTTGGCTATTGTAAATAATGCTGCAATAAACATTATTCCTATATTTCTTCAAATCAGTGTTTTGGGTTTCTTTGGATATATTTCCGGAAGTGGAATCACTGGGTCATAAGGCAGATCCATGTTTAATATTTGAGGAAATTACATACTGTTTTCCACAGCGGCTATACCAGTTTCCATTCCCACCAATAGTGCATGAGGGTTGCCATTTCTACGCATCCTCAACAACACTTGTTATTTGTTGATTTATTGATGATAGCCATTCTGACAGGTGTGAGGTGATATCTCATTGGGATTTTAATTTGCATTTCTCTGATTTGTGATACTGAACATTGTTTCATATGTCTATTGCCCCTCTGTATGTCCTCTTTGGAGAAGTGTCTATTCAGGTCCTTTGCCCATTTTTAACTGGGTTGTTTGTTTATTTGGTATTGAGTTGAATAAGTTCTTTATAGATTTTGGATATCAGCACTTTATCAGATGTATCGCTGGTGAGTATGTTCTCCCATTCAGTGGGATTTCTTTCCCTTTTGTTGATGGATTTCTTTGCTGTGCAAAAAATTTTTAGCTTGATGAAGTCCCATTTGTTTATTTAATTTTTAATTTTCCTTGCCTGATGAGACGTATGAGGTATGTCTGGAAAAAGTGCAGCCATTGTTAGTATAGCAAGAATTGTTTGCACAACATTGATGTAACACAGCAGCCAAGGAGAGTGGACTGGAAGGCACATGCATGAACGATGACATCTTCACTGTACTAGTCAGTGGGTGCCATAGGCCCCGTTGAGTGAGTATGTGTTCTGTGTGACCATCCATTCAAAATGACTGAGAGGGTAGAGCAATGAATCTGTCTCAAATTTTGTGTTAAGTTTGAACATTCCTCCATGGAAACTATTTGGGTGATTCAGAAGGCCACAGCTATGGACAACTGGTGATTGACAGCTTCATCACAATGTACTCACTCATGTATCAATTTGTGCAGAGTTTTTGGTGAAATATGAAATCAACCAGGTGACTCAGCCACCATACAGCCCATATTTGGTGCCCTCTGACTTCTGGATTTTCACAAAACTAAAATCACCTTTGAAAGGGAAGAGATTTTTAGACCATTGATGAGATTCAGGAAAACATGGCAGGGCAGCTGATAGTGATTGGGAGAACTGTGTGAGGTCCCATGGTGCCTACTTTAAAGGAGGCTTTGTTGTCCTATGTACAATGTTTCTTGTATCTTATATCTTAAATAAACGTCTCTATTTTTCATATTTTGTGGCTGGATACCTTCTAGACTGACCTCATATAAGAAAAAAAATACTGTTATGTGTAATGACCAAGATTTTACTACCTCTGTTTTCTTCTACAGTTTTTATGGTTTTCAGGCTTGCATTTAAGTCCGTATTTACTTTAAATTTATTCTTGTGTATGGTGTGAGAAAATAGTCTAATTTTATTTTTTGCATGTATTGGTCCAATATACTGATACCATTTATTGAATAGAGTATCTTTACCCCATTGTATGTTTTTGCCTCCTTTTTCTAATATTTATTGACCATAAAGGAGTGGGTATATTTCTAGGCTCTCTACTTTTTTTTTGCATTGATCTGTAAGTCTGTTTTTCTACCAGTATCATCCTGTTTTGATTACTATGGCATTGTAGTATAGTCTGATATCAGCTAGCATGATTCCTCCAACTTTATTCCTTTTTTTTAAACATATTTTTGATTGTTGTTCGAGTACAGTTGTCTCCATTTCCCTGCCAACACTTTCCCCAGCCCCACCCACCCCTACTTCCCACCCTCAATCCTAAACCCCCTTGGCTTTGCCCATGGGTACTTTATACATGTTCCTTGATGACCATTCCCTTTCTTTCCACTGTTATTCCCCTCCCCTCTGGTTACTGTCAGTTTGTTCTTTATTTCAATGTCTCTGGTTCTATTTTGCTGGCTTGTTGGTTTTGTTTATTAGGTTCCACTTATAGGTGAGATCATATGGTATTTAACTTTCGCCGCCTGGCTTATTTCACTTAGCATAATGCTCTCCAGATGCATCCCAACTTTATTCTTCTTTTTCAAGATTTCTGTGGCTATTCAGGGTTTTTTGTGGCTTCATATAAATTTTTGGAGTATTCTACTTTTTGTGAAATACACCATTGCTATCTTTATAGGAATTGCATTGAATCTATAGATTGCTTTGGGTAATATAAACATTTTAATGATGTTCATTCTTCCTATCCAGGAACATGGTATATGTATCCACTTATTTGTATCTTTTTTTGTTTTCTTCTTCAGTGTTTTATAATTTTCCATATAAAGGACTTTTGCATTATTTGTTAAATTTTCCAAGGTATTTTATTTTTTATGCAATTGTAAATGGGATTGTGTCTTTAGTTTCTCTTTCTTAAAGTTTATTATTGGTGTATAAAAATGCAACTGATTTCTTGATATTTATTTTGTATCCTGGTTCTTTGCTGAACTCATTTATCAGTTCTTATAGTTTTTTGGTTTAATATTCAGGGTTCTCTACATACAGAACCATGTCATCTGCAAATAATGACAGTTTTACATCTTCGTTTTCTACTTGGATGCTTTTTCTTTTTCCTTCTTGTCTGATTGCTGTCGCTGGAATTCCAGTACTATATTGAATAAGAGTGGTGAAAGCAGACATCCCTGTCTTGTTCCTGAGCTTAAGGGAAATGCTTATAGTGTTTGATCACTGAGCATGATGTTGGCTGTGGATTGGTTATATATGACTTTTATTATGTTGAGATATGTTCCTTCTATGTTTACCTTGCTGAGAGCTTTATCATATATAAGTGCTAGGTTTTATCAAATTTTTTTCTGCATGTATTGATATGATAGCGTAATTTTTTCTTCATTTTTGTTTGTGGCATATCACATTTATTGATTTACAGATACTGCATCAACCTTGCATCCCCAGAATAAAGTCAAGTTGATCACGTTGTATGATCTTTTAAATGTATTGCTCATCCCAGTTTGCTATTATTTTGTTAATTTCTAGCATCTATTTTATCAGGGATATTGGCCTATAGTTTTATTTCTTTGTAGTGTCCTAATTTGATTTTGAAATTAGGATAAGAATTGCCTCATAAAATGATCTTGGAAATCTTTCCTCCTCTTCATTTTTTTGAAATAGTTTGAGAAAGATAGGTATTAGTTTTAATTTGAATGTTTGTTAAAATTCACCTGTGAAGCCATCACATCCTGGGCTTTTCTTTCTTGGGAGGTAATTTTTTGTTTGTTTGTTTTTTACTGCTTCAATTTTATGAGTTGTAATTGGCCTATTCAGAGTTTTTGATTCTTCCTAATTAAGTTTTGATAGTTTTAATGTTTTTAGGAATTTATTCCTTTCATCCAGATTGTCCCGTTTGTTGGCATACAGATGTTGATAATATTTTCTTACAATCTTTTGTATTTCTGTGGAATTGGTCTTTGTTTTGCATCACTTTGAATACTTAATGCCGATCCCTTCTGTCCTGAAATATTTCTGTTGAGAAATCAGCTGTCAGAATTATGTGAGCTCTTTTGTAGGTAACTAATTGCCTTTCTCTTGCAGCATTTAAGCTTCTCTTTTTGCCTTAACCTTTGCTATTTTAATTATGATGTGTGTTGGTGTGGATCTCTTTGGCTTTGGCTTTTTTGTGACTCTCTGCACCTCCTGGGCTTGTGTGCCTTTTTTTTTTTCTTCTTCACCAGGTTATGGAAGTTTTCAGTCATTATTTTTTACAATGGGTTGCTAATTTCTTGCTCTCTTTTCTCTTCTAGGTACCCATCATGCAGATGTTGTTATGTTTCATGTTGTCCCAAAGGTTGCTCTAAGTAGTCTCATTTTTTAATTTTTTTTTTTATTTTATTGCTCTGATAGGTTGTTGTCTGCTGCTTTTTTTTTTTCCAAATTGCTGATTGAGTCATCTGCTTCATCCAACCTACTATTTATTCCTTCTAGTGTATTCTTCATTTCAGATATTGTAGTCTTCATTTCTGACTGGTGCTTTCTTATGATATCTAGGCCCTTTTTTATGCTTATTATATCTTTGTTGATGTTTTCTCTAAGTTCCTTATATTCTTTTTTCTGAGCTCTGTATTTGGTAAATTGCTTGCCTCAATTTCATTTAGCTCTTTTCCTGGAGATTTCTCCTGTTTTTCTTTTTTTTCATTTGGGACATGTATCTTTGCCTTTCTATTTTGGCTGTCTTTTTGTGTTTGTTTCCATATATTAGGAAGATCTATGACTCACATTCTTGGTAGGGTGTCCTTACGTAGTAGTTGTCCTATGGAAGCTAATGGCAAAGTCTACTTGATCACCTGATTTGGATGCTTCAGGAGTGTCCCTATATGGGTTTTGTGGGCCTCCCTGTTGTAATTGGGTCCCAATTGCTATTGGCCTTTTCATGTATGGAGTTGACCCTTAGTCTGGCTCACCGAGAATATTGGCTGTGACCAATGTGTACCTGCTGGTGTGCAGATGCTGACCACATCAAGCAAAAATTGCATTGGCGGGGTCTGGTGCCTACCAAGATCTCCCTTTGGATTTGCTTCTTGTGAAGCTAATTGGATCCTGCTGTTGCATCCTTTCTTTTCCCACATAAAATACAATTCTGTAAACGAATAGTTTTCCTTCCTACCCTTTCTACTAGCACTACACCTGCTTCCATTATACTTCATCTTTTTGTTGTTTAGCCCAAGGACACGATTTAAGCATTGTGCTTATTTCCGTGCAAGTCAAAAAAATTGCTGCTTGAATAGAGAGGAAATGAGAAAGGGGAGGCCTTTCTCTATTTTACCTTCCTCATGCAGCAAATGTCCTATTTAAGAAGTCCTGGCTAGAAAGAAATGCAAATGTACACACTGGTATCTTTCTACAGTGTTTGAACAAATCTAACTCAGTTTCATTTCCTTTCTAGAAGCTAAAAAACTGATTAGTAACCAGCAGTCTCTGCAATATGGTAAAGTAACACTTCCTTTCCTGTGCACAAGCACATGGCCCATCATGATAACTCAAACAACTTCCTCCGCAGCCCCTATCTGACACAAAGTGCCCCATTATACTCCCCTCAAGGAGAGAGGAAGAAACTTTCCATAGTCCCCACATTCTCTTTTAGGTTCCCAACCACTAGCAGTAGCTCATCTCAAGTATTGGTGAAGCCTAGATAAATATCAAGATAATGACCAGAGCCATAGTAAACAAATGCTTTAAGGAAGGCAGAGTAGGGACCAAAACAATATCTAATGACTTGATAGTGCTATAATTGTGGGAGTTTGACCCCCTTGGTATGTGTACCTGTGACACCAAGAACAGGGTCCGAACGCGGAACTTGGCATGAACATGGCCATTGAAGGGGAACTGAGTGTTCCCTCCCTCTTGGTTGTCCTGGAAAACAACACTTGACCATTCTCTCACCCCTCTCCTCCCTCACCCCAGTTACAGATGAGATCGTTAGCAATTCTATGCATGCTTGATAACCAGTCTCAATAAAAACCCTAGGGTCCAGGGAACAGGGGTGTCCTCCTCCGAGAAGCACTCTCCTTTTCTCCCCAGGCTTGCCATGCTATAATGCCTCCCGTGTGTTTCACTCTCCACCAAATACCCCCATGAAGGGAAATGGACAAGTGGTAACCCTGACATGATCCACCGGAGAGTCCGCACTTCTACTTAGGTAAGGAAGGGCCGGCGGCCTCCCCCTGATCAAGGAACCAGGGATTCATGGAATCCAGGGAGTGCGTAGTACAGAGAAGGAATGCTAGCTTTCCTCAGCACTTACTTTGCTTTCACTACACCATGGGTGTCTTGCTAACGAAGCACCAGCAGATGTTTTTAAACTTATTGTGCTAATTACTGAAGGCAGCAGGGTGTCAGGGTAAGGAACAGCATTTGATAGACATGCTCCAGGTAGTCAAAGACTGCTGCCCCTGGTTCCCCGACCAGGGGATGCTTGATCACTAGGTTCGGGACAAGATCGGGGAGAAGCTGAAATGGCAGGCTGAGCATGTCAGCGGGGTGCGAGCCCAAGCCCTAGTCACCTGGAACCTCATGCAGACAGCCCTTACACTGTTCTGAACCAAGGGAGGGGTGCCTTCAGTAAGCACCCAGGAAACGAGTGAGGGAAATGGCGAGGATGCTGCAGAGCATGCGGTGCCCTGAGACCCCATCGGGAAGCTGGAAGATGGGGTCAGACCCTCACTTTGTACCATTGCCTCCCTGTCCCCGCAGCCAGGACTGATCTGGAATCCAGATGATCTGCCCCGGGATCCACCCTTTTAAATGCCTGTGAAGGCCAAGCCACCAGCTTCAAGCCCGAAAGGCTTCCAGTCTCTCATGGAGGGCTGCCTTAAAGAAGGGGATCGGCAGGGTGACACTGAGGCGCTAGGGGCATTCCCTATCATCATGAGAAATAACCAGCCCCACTGGGATTCCCTGGACTTTGTGGTGTTCAAGGAATTAAAGAAAAGTGTAAAAGAGAATGGGCTACAGTCACCCTTCACCCTAGGGCTTATAGAGACCATAGGAAATGGATACCAAGTGACCCCGTGGGATTGGAAAGTCCTAGTCCGGACCCTGCTTTCCCCTGTGCAGTATACGGTATGGCTCACAGACTATCGGGATAGGGCCGCAAGGCAAGCCATGGCTAAGCTGCGGGATCATATCCCCATAGGAGTGGACATTCTTTAGGGGAAGGGGCATTCGCCCACCAACAGGCCCAAGCCAATCACAGGGCTAGCCAGCAGGCCAGTGAGATTGCACAGAAGGCATGGCGAGCTTCCCCGGATAGTAAGAAGGGGATAAGCTCCTTTGTCAATGTCCGACAGGGACCAATAGAGTCTTATGTGGATTTCATAGCTAGGCTACAGCAGGCCATTCAATGGCAGGTTGAGAACACAGGTGCTGCCAATATGCTGCTTTTTCAGCTGGCCTATGAGAGTGCCAACGAGGATTGTAAAGCCATCCTTGGGCAGCTAAGAGGATCCTCACAGGGCATTGGGCGATATCTAAAGGCTTGCCAAAATGTCGGAACCCAGTCACACCACACTGCTCTGCTCATGGCAGACCACAGAGCCCCCAGTAGCAGGTAGATAAGGTGCTACAATTGTGACAAGCCAGGTCATCTGCAAAAGAGCTGTCCTGGAAAAATGGAGGGGCAGCCCTGGAAGGACTGCCCGAGATTCTGAAAGGGCAAACATTGGGCTAACGAGTGTAAGTCTAAGTTCAAAAGACAGAAGCCTAATTCCCCAGCAGGGAAACGGATGAGGGGTGTGAGCCCTAGCACCCCGAGAAAACCCCAGTAGCAGCTCCTCTAGGCAAAGGATGCATCAGGGTAGCCGACCTCTGGGCCGCCACTCAGGGGAGTGCAGGACTAGATCTCTGTGCTGCCAAGACAACCACCCTTAAACAACAAGGTGTGGTCTCAAAGGTCCCAACCCAGGTGTATGGGCCACCCACCGCAGGGCTAGTAGGGTTAGTCCTAGGCAGGTGCAGCACAACCCTAAGAATCCAGGTCCGACCCAGAGTCATTGATTCAGACTACACCGGGAAAATCCAGGTATTAGTTTCCAGTGATAGCTATCAGATCATTCCAACAGAACAGTGCACCGCTCAGCTCCTGCTTCTGCTGTATTGCATCCCCGGGACCACCAAGGAGGTCCAGACTGGAGGGTTTGGAAGCACCCGCAACCCACATGAGGTGCTGTGGACGGCTGTCATCCAGAAATCAAAACCTAGTCCTACCATTCAGATTAAAGATCGGCCATTCTTCGGGATACTAGACATGGGGCTGATGTAACTGTAATGTCAGAATAGGAATGGCCACCAGAGTGGCTGGTCATGGCAGGGGATGTCAGTATAATAGGGGTCGGAGGTGAAGCCTCACCCAAGAAAAGAATCTGGCACCTACCCTGCCGGGGGCCTGAAGGTCAGAAGGGATGAGTCTGACCCTATGTTCTCCCGGTGCCCATTAACATATGGGGAAGGGACCTTCTTCCTCAATGGGGAGCCACTGTTAACATTCCTTCTTTTCTGTAGGAGCCATGATCATTATACCACCCCCCCCGCTGACCTGGCTGTCTGAAACGTTGGTCTGGGTAGTTCAGTGGACTCTTCCAGGGGAGAAGGTAGAGCAAATAAGAAGTTAGTACAGGGACAGCTAGAAGCAGGACGTCCTGAGCCATCTACCAGTCCCTGGAATACCCCAATCTTTGTCATCCCTGAGAAGGCAGGAAAATGGTGACTCCACCATGACCTCCGGCAGGTAAACGCAGTTATTCAGCCCTGGAGGCTTTGCAGCCAGGGGTCCCATCCCCAACCTGTATTCCCAAAGAGTGGCCGTTAATAGTCATTGACCTTAAAGGTTGTTTCTTCACCATTCCCCTTGCAGAGAAAGACAAGGAGAATTTCGCCTTCTCCATCCTGGTTATCAATAACAGTGAGCCTGTCCAATGATATCAGTGGAAAGTACTTCCCCAGGGCATGCTTAATAGCCCTACCATCTGTCAGTATTTTGTATGCCAAGCCTTACTGTCTATTCACAGGGCTTTTTCCAACATCTATATATATCATTACATGGATGATATTCTCATAGCTGCCTGCACAGAGGAATGGCTACAGTGCATTTTTCAATGCCTGCAAAGTCATCTGCCGGCCACTGGGTTCCGAATTGCCCCAGAGTATGTACAGTTCAGTTCCCTTGGAGGTATTTAGGCTACCTTCTATTCGAGAGGGAGATCCGGCCTCAGGCAGTTGCAATTTAGCCAGCCTGAGAAATTACCCTTAATGAGTTACAGCAGTTATTAGGAACCATTAATTGGCTCAGACCCAGCCTCAGCATTAGCACACATCAGTTAACATCTATTAGCCTTTTGAGTGGCGATCCAAACCTAACTTCCTAGTGGGTCCTAACCGAAGCTGCTACAGCTGAGATTCAGGTAGTCAATCAAGCTATTGAAGACAGCTTTCGTGGATAGACCCAGGTTCAGTAGTTCACCTAATATGTTTTCCCTTGTTAGGGACCTCAGCTTGGCTTCTAGCCCAGTTGGGGCCCCAGCTACAAATTCTAGAGTGGCTATTCCTCAATCACCAGCCCAAAAGAACTATAACCCCTTACCTGACAGCTCTTACTGCACTGCTCCAAAAGGGATGTGTGAGAGCCCAGCAGCTGCTAGGGCATGATCCCCAAGTCATCCACCTTCCCTTGGGAAAGGAAGACTTTCAGCACTTGTTAAGTCAGTCCCTCAAGATACAAAGTGTGCTAGCTGACTTTGTAGGAGAAGTGAATTACTCCCTACCCACTGACAAATTGCTCCAAAACATCCCGAGGCCCCATCTGGGGCTCCCACAGAAGGTCAGCCCCACACCCCTACTGGGAGCACTAACCATCTTCCTAGATGGGTTGGGATGAACCAGCAAGGCGGCAATTCTTAGAAGGAAGAGATGGGGTGGAAATCTCTTATATCTCATGGACACTCAACTCCTCAGAGGGCGAAACTTGGGGCTGCGATTCTGGCCCTGCAGACCCATCCCAGTCACCCTCTCAACTTAGCCTGTGATTCTGGGAACACCATTTACTCTGTGAAGCATCTCGAACAGGCTCAGGTATGGGGGAACATTACTGAAGAGCTACTCTCCCTCTTCCTCATGCTAGTAGATTGGCGGCAGCATCCTCTTTCATATCCCATGTTCGCTCACACTCAGGCCTCCCTGGGCCCATAGCAGAGGGCAACCAGGACAGTGACAGGCTCGTGTGCTATCTCTCCTCTTCCCAACAAGCACAGGCCTTGCATCAGCTCCACCATCAGAACAGCAGAGCCCTGAACAATGGGTTTAGAGTAACGCCAGGGGAGGCCAAAGAAGTCATTCGCGTTTGCCCTGATTGTCAGTTCCACGCGCCTGTGGGACAATCCTTAGGGGTTAACCCGCAAGGCCTAAAGCCTCTTGCCATCTGACAAACAGACATTACTCGTGTCCCTGACTTTGGACGACTCAGGTATGTTCATGTTTCCATAGATACCCACTCAGGGGCACTCTATGCCTCCGCTCATGTGGGAGAAACCACTAAGCATATCTGTGCCCATTAGCTCCAGGCATTTGCCTACCTTGGCAAACCCCAATAGATCAAGACTGATAATGGGCCAGGGTATACAGCCCAAGCCACTCAAGCATTTCTCGAATGCTGGGGTGTTGTACACAGAATGGGGATCCCTTACAATCCCACAGGGCAGGGCTGAGTACACCCATGCTACGTTAAAGTCTTACCTTTTAAAACAAAAAAAGGCAGAATGGGGAAGAACTCCTTACCCCAACGGAACAATTATGCAAGGTACTATTCACCCTCAATTTTTTGAATCATGACTCGATGCTCGCAGCTCCCATCAAACAGAATTTTGCCTGGGGGTGGGTCAAGGGAGACCTGTGTCTGCTGGTCCTCTTCCTCCCTGTCAATGGTGATGGAAACTGGCAAGGGCCCACAGAGCTATTAGTGTGGGGACGTGGGCATGCTTGTCTTTCTACAGAGCATGGAATTCTGTGGATCCCAGGCAGGTGGGTTAAACCCTACTGTGCCCGAGCTGCAGCCACCAGCCCCATCCCACTGGGAGCCACATCTATGCCAACAAATGGCACAACTGATGAAGTATCTTGAGGTTTGAGAGCAGCGACGATGGGACCGTGTTCAACCATACCACACCCAATGCCCGGTCTCTGTCCCCATCACATGGGGGAGCCTGAAAAGGCTGTCCCAAGAGGTGGATTGCCTCCTAGCCCAAGGAGGCTGTGACCCAACCCCCCTAACTTCTTGCTTGCCTTCTCGGCCATCATAGCTAAAAACTCTGCCAACATGACAATCATAACCATTGTACTGCTGACACCTGCAGTGGTAGCCCGTGGGGTGAGTGGTAACAAAGTGGAGTGGGAGGGCACATACTGGGCACACATCATAGATCCCCTGATCTTCCATGTGTCCACATGGTGGCACACCGAGCCACCCCTGTCCAGTAATGACACAGACTGGACAGAAGGTGCATGGCTCCTGCCTAATGGTCCTCTCATTCAGGACAGGCATTGGGACTGGGTACAAAATGGCTCACTCTTTCAGATACCGCACCTACTACTCTGCCTCACCACCCTCTCCGGTACCCTGTGTCTCCCTATTATTACCCAGGTGGTCTCTCATGGTCTGGTGGTCATCAAGAGTCGTGTTTGGCGGTGGCCCATCATCCAGATCTTAGGCCTCAATGGTACATATCATAATGCCTCTGGGTGTCTCTCAGGCAACAATGCCTGGCCCACGGCAACACCCAAAGGTGGGAACTGTGCCGTGGAGAATTTCCCCTTGGCACAAAGGTCCTGGACCATAGAGAGGTGGTCTGGGAGGACTGGAATCTATCTCTCCAGCTTCGGAACAATGAGACATGGCGGGGTCAGCGACATGCCATCCCTGGGTCATGCTGCACCAAGAACCAGTGGCTTGACTAGGGCCTAGGAGGCTCTCACTTCAGGTTTGTTCCTGACAGCCTCCGGGGGCCCTGGTACCCTAAACTCTGGCGGCTCGGCCTTCCATTTATTGAAAGGGGGATTGGCCAAATGCTGCAGATCGATCCTGGTGCCTGCAGTCATGGAATCACCACAAATGCCCTTTTCCTTAAAGCAACCAATTGGGTCACTGTGTGCACCACATGTCCATTCCTCCTCTTAGTATCCACTAATGTCTCGGTAACTCAAGGAGATGACACCTATGTTATACGACCGCCACCGGGGCCTCTCTTTACTTCCTGTCTCACTCATGAGAATGTAACCCATTTCAGTTTCACGACTTTTTTTCTCAATTGCAGGCAGGCTGAGCTATGGCTCCCTGTCAATGCCACTCGATCTTGGAAAGACCCTGAGGGAATCGTAGTCCTCAACTCGGCACACATAGAGCTGAGGACACAGCGATTCCTCAGGATCCTAATACCGTGCATTGTTTCTGCCATGATACTTGCCACAACGACCACCGCAGCCGCTGTCGCCCTAGCTGAATCTGTCCAGGCTGCTCACGTTCTGAGTAACCTGCTTGCCAACACCACGTAGGAGATGCTCCAGCAGACTCGCATCGACCAGGAAATACTCGGTGGCCTCGGGGCCTTTGAGGCAGCTATCATCTGGTTCAGGGAGTGACAAGATGCCCTTTTTACCCGGCAGCATCTCACCTGTGATTCTGGCTTCAGCAGGCTCTGTGCGACTCCCCTCGGGCGGAACGCAAGCCAGCAACTCCTCGGGTAAGGCGAAACGCCACCTTCAGGGAACCTTCTCCTCCAACCTGCAGGGCCAGACATCCCAGCTCCATCAGGAGCTGCAAGAACAGCTCCGAGCCCTCCAGAAGGCCACTGAGGATCATATCTTCCCGACTCTGAGTGACCACCTACAGTGGCTCAATCCATACACATGGACTGGGCCGCTGCACCTCAGACAATGGGGGGTGGCGGTGGGTGTAATTTTGGCTGGCATTATTCTTATCATCTTTCTCTGGTG
>PVJD01015628.1:0-24204 GCA_004026545.1 Mormoops blainvillei
TAGGTCATTCCTAAAGGTAATCAAGCAAGACACTGAAAAACAAAACAAAACCAAAAATTAAGAGAAAGGTAATACATTAAAAAGTAGGTTAAATTTGATAATGACTTGAAAAATATGGTAGTGTGTATTTGCCTGACCATATAAATTGGGTGTGTTATATAATAATTGTAAAACTTTTTATGAAGTGCCAAGGATTTTAAAATATTTTATATATCTTGTGGAATTTTTGGTAATTTTATTTGTAGTAATAATTTGTTTTTCTTTACATTTTTATCATAACTAAATCAGATGTCATATAAAAGCACAACTAGCCAAATTTAACACTCTTAATAAGAAGTAAGATATATGTTTTACCTCAGGCAAGGGAAGTTGATTTCTAATTTGGGAAGTAAAAAGCTTCAGGTATGTAAAATTAGCAGACATGGATTTTGATTTTCTGAAATGGAGAGGCAATAAGATGTCCCACAGAATGTATTGGGCCTAGAATTACCTGTCTTGGGTGTTAGTTTTAGTTTTGTAACTACCTAGCTATGTGACTTTAGGAGAATAATCTTTTTAAAAAAATCTTTATATAATAAAGAAGATTAAGGTTTCTAAGAGCCCTGTTAGTTCTAATTCTCTCTGAGTCAAAAATTCACTTTAATCAATTTTCCATCTTATAACACAGTTTTCAAGAAGAATGAAGTTGGACTTCTGGCCAAGACAGAGACATGGGTAAATGCACTTTGCCTCCTCGTGCAGTCAAAAGAAGCACAACAACAAATTTAAAAACAAAAACCAACCAGAATTGCCAGAAAACTGAACTGTATGGAAGTCCGACAACCAAGGGATTAAAGAAGAAACATTCATCCAGACTGGTAGGAGGGCAGAGATGGGCAGCTGGAGCAGAGAGGATGCATGGCAAGGTGGTGGCTGGAAGACTGGGCAGGCGAGATGGTGGTTGGTGGTCCCACATTTGTGTGTAGATAAACAGGGAGGAACAACAGTGGAGAGAGGCAGACCACTCAACCCAGGGAGCCAGTGTGGGAAGAGAAAGCCTCTGGCTCTAAAAACTTGTAGGGGGTGCAGTGGCAGGAGAAATTCCCAGCCTCACAGGAGAGTTCATTGGAGAGACCCACAGGGTCCAAGAACGTATACAAACCCATCTACCTGGGAATCATCACTAGAAGGGCCCAATTTGCTTGTGCTTAGAGGCGGAAATGACTGAAAGCTGCTGAGAGCAGAGTGGAGCCAGTGGCATTATTCCCTTTCTGACCCCTCCCTCACATACAGCTACAAATGCAGCAAGGTGGGTTGCCCCACCCTGGCAAATACTTAAGACTCTGTCCCTTACAACATAACAGGAATGCGGAGACAAAGAAATACGGTCCAAATGAAAGAACAGATCAAAATTCCAAAAATAGAACTACAGGATTAAGAGGTAGCCAACCTATCAGATGCAGAGTTCAAAACACTTGTAATCAGGGTGCTCACAGAAGTGGTTGAGTATGGTTGCAAAAAAAAGAGGAAATAGTGAAGGCTATGCAAAATGAAATAAAGAAAAATACACAGGTAACCAACAGTGAAGGGAAGGAAACCAGGACTCAAATCAATGATTTGAAGCAAAAAGAAGAAATAAACATTCAACCAGAACAGAATGAAGAAACAAGAATTAAAAAAAATGAGGAGAGGCTTAGGAACCTCTGGGACAATGTTAAATGTTCCTATATGCAAATCATGGGGGTGCCAGAAGGAGAAGAAGAAGAACAATAAATTAAAAACTTATTTGAAAAAATAATGAAGGAGAACTTCCCCAATCTGGCAAAGGAAATAGACTTCCAGGAAATCCAGGAAGCTCAGAGAGTCCTAAACAAGTTGGACCCAAGGAAGCACACACCAAGGCACATCATAATTATATTACCCAAGATTCAAGATAAGAAGAGAATCTTAAAAGCAGCAAGAGAAAAAGAGAGAGTTACCTACAAAGGAGTTCCCATAGGACTATCAGCTGATTTCTCCAAAGAAACCTTACAGGCAAGAAGGGGCTGTAAGGAAGTATTCAAAGTCATGAAAGGCAAGGACCTACATCCAAGATTACTCTATCTGGTAAAGCTATCATTTAGAATGGAAGGGCAGATAAAGTGCATCTCAGATAAGGTAAAGTTAAAGGAGTTCACCATCACCAAGCCCGTATTCTATGAAATGTTAAAGGGACTTATCTAAGAAAAAGAAGAAGATAAAAACTATGAACAGTAAAATGACAACAAACTCATAATTATCAACAACTGAACCTAAAAAACAAAAACAAAAACAAACTAAGCAAACACCTAGAACAGGAACAGAATCACAGAAATGGAGATCACATGGAGGGTTATCAATGCGGGGGGAGGGTGAAGAATGAGGGAAAAGGTACAGGGAATAAGAAGCATAATTGGTAGGTACAAAATAGACAGGGGGAGGTTAAGAATAGTATAGGAAATGGAGAAGCCAATGAACTTATATGTACAACCCGTGAACATGAACTAAGGAGGGGGGAATGCTGGTAGAAGGGGGAGTGTAGGGAAGAGGGGAATAAAGGGGCAAAAAAATGGGACAACTGTAATAGTATAATCAATAAAATATACTTTAAAAAACAATGAATTTGGGGTGTTGACCCTATTTGATTGATGAGGGCATATTAGAATGGGCCTTTCTCCAGCAATTCTTTTTATGTAGGCCTCAAGTCCACTGGGGATATTCCCTTTGCCTCATGGTTAAAAAGGAAAAAAATTATGAAAGATATTTTCCTGCTCTCTCCAAATTCACCTTTATTTAAGAAAATGCTTTTTTTTACGTTATCTTTAATAACAGTGATCTTGAAAACTGTGACTATCTAGTTTTATCTCATACCTTTCAGTTCAAATCTCCAGTTTATCTCTATTATTTCCATCCAAGATTAACTAAAGACCTATATGAATTACAAGTCAAATAAAGATTATAAAAGATATTTTTTATTCAGAATTTAGTCAGACAATTTATTGGCACTTCCTGCCAGGCTCATTTGCTAAACCATGGTCCATCAGCTCCTTTTATTCTTTCTTATGAGCGCTGATTTACCCACCTTGGTCGCTAGGGAGAAACTAACACTTGTCTTAGCAGCAACTCCTCTGCTTGCAACAGGCTGTCAGGGCTCCTGAGAGCCCAGGCTCCTGCGCAGACCTGAGTCCCTGAGACACACAACTCCTTTTATGTGTGTGCACAGACCAAAAACAGCACAGGAATACTTTATTTCTATCTGGAATTTTGTCTTCTCTCTCCAGTGTAGAATCTAGTGAGTCAGACTCAACCATCTAAATGGTCAAACTTGAATCTCAGATTTCATAACTTTTACGTAAAATGAGGTCTGGAGCATTGAAATGTGACAGAATGCAAAAGAGCAAAGCAGAGTAGCTACATTTGAGCAGGCCTGAACTACCAACCTAGACGCTCCCCTAGGTGAGGGACACCCTTCCCTGGGTGAGGGACACGCTTGTATCACCTAAACTTCCTGGAAGAGAGGACACTTAAAGAGAGATCTCTGCATAAATTCTATGTAGCTTTGAAAACATCTCCCTAATACAATCTAGATCTTTTATGGGGCAAGGGGTCATCAGAGCCTTTCCCGTGGCGGAGCCATGTAGCAGGACGAAGAAGGAGGTCCGCCAGGTCGTAAAAGGACATGAGGGCTGATTGGAGCAAACATACTCTCCTGGAGCCTTTCCCATCTCCAGGTATTAAAGTAATTCTTCCATTTATGCATAAACACTCATCTTAAATTTAGAAATTATTAATATTTCTTTTACTGAAGGATTTGAATTGTTTACACTGATTCATCAAGATATTCATCCATCTGCTATTTATGTAACATTAGTTTCAAAAAATAAAAACTCAACCTAATTAAGAAAGAAGGTAAAGAAGACTGGTATAAAGATACTCATGAACTGCCCTCATCCATGCGGTTCAGTAGGTTGGGCATTGTCCCACAAAGCGAAAGGTTGCTGATTCAGTTCCCAGCCAGGGCACATGCCTGGATTGTGGTCCATTTTTGGGGAGCATTCGAGAGGCAACCGATAGATGTTCCTCTCTCTCTCTCTTTCTCCCACTCTTCTCCTCTCTCTAGAAAGAAATAAAATCTTTTTAAAAAGATACTTATGAACTGTAGCTCTGTGTCTCTCTCTCCTTGGCCATAGTTTCAACTTCCCTTTCTGTTTCTGCTCACTGTCTGCCTGGTGGCTAACTTCTGCTTACAGTTTCTGCTCTGTTTTACCTTCTGCTTGCACATGACTTGCACCTGTTTTGCTACTACCATAGGTGCTGGAAGTATAGCAGAAATATAGATGGCCCTGATCCCTCATGGGACTCATAGTATGGCAGGAGAGAGAGAGGGAGAGAGAGTGAGAAGAGAAAAGAAGGAGAAGAAGAAGGAGGAGAAGGGAGAGGAAGAGGGAGGGGGAGAGAGAATATTCTATGAAACATAGATGATACAATGAGGGCATACATTAAGTCAGTATAATGTAAACTGGATCATGACTCGTGGGTGGGTTATGAAATCAGTGTCATGGCTTAATATGAGAGTTTTTAACAACGACAACAAAACAACAGAAAATATCAAAGTAAAGCACATTTAGTAAGGGAAAGCATTGTTTTGTGAAACATTTATTTCAGTTTATATCATCAGTGAATAAACAGAAAAACATCCATCTCCTAGAAGAAAAATAGATAATAACAAGGAAAATTAGTGAACTAGAGTCTATATCAGAAGGTGACAAAACTGAAAAAACAAAAGGCAAGGAGGGGTCTATCAAATGTCAAAGGGAGGGGTTGAAATTTTAGAGACAGTAGGTGCCTTTTGGGTAAAGACCTCAAAGAATTGATGGAATAAGCCATATGGGTGTTTGGAGGAACATTTAAGGAAGAGAAATAGCCAGTTCAAAGGCTCTGAGTGAACCTGGTTTATATGAGTTTGAAAAAAAGCAAGACCAAGGTAGCGGGAGGGGAGTGAATGGGAGGCATAGCGGCAGCTGAGAAAAAAGGGCAAAGGGAGGTTCTGGATCATACAAGACCTTTTGGTTTTTAGCAGGAACTTTTGTTTTGACTGTAAGTGAGATGGGAGGCCATTGGACAGTGTTGAGCAGCAGAGTAACATGATTTGACTTATGTTTTAGTAGGCTCACCCTGGCTGCTGGACTGAGAATAGTTTTAAGAGAGGAAAACACTGAAGCAGCAACACCAGAGCATAAGCTCCATCAGGGCAAGAGTTTTTAACTGGTTTTCACTTTGTAGCCCTAGTGCTTTATAACAGTGACTGGCACATAGAGATAATTACTTATTCAAGAATGAATATTTACCTATATGTGCCCCAGATTATGATATGAAAATACGTTTCACATTATAATCTAGTGTGGGCTATTGCCCCTGTCTTCAAGGAAACTGACCTAGTGTTGGGTCTCAGGAAAAGCAACTCTGGGAATTGACATTTAGGCTGAGATATGAGGAACAAACAAGAGGAGGTTTGGAATGAAGAGAAGAAAATTTTTCATGGATGGTAAATTTAGGAATCATTGACACATGTACAGTATTTGAAGCTGTCTGTAGGTGATTCTAACTGTGCTGAGCAAAATTAAAGCCATTACAAACCACCCCCACTTTCTGTTTTCATATTTTTTTATAATCCATTTCCTGTAACAGTTGCTTTACTGAAAAACAGTGCATAGTAGTTATATTGTCATATATGTACATATATATATATACAAACACATAAGTATTTAAGACAGCCTCTATTATATCACAATAGCAGGAAAAGTCAGTGAATTTTAAAATTGATATATAATTTCTTCTATTTAAAGTGTATATTGTGGTGGTTTGATATACATACATATTCTTAAAGTATTCCCCCATTTAGTTAATTATCACATCTACCAGGTCACATATTTATTATTATTTCTTAGATTCCGCAAAGAATGATATCATGCTGTATTTGTGTGGCTTATTTCACTTAGCATAATGCCCTCAACTTCCATCCATGTTGCAACTGGCAGGATATGCTTTTTTTATCCTGGCCAAATAACACATACAGGGTCTGGCACAAATAACGCCCTTTTTTTTTTATTACAGAATCATAAGTGTGTAATTCTGTGACATAACAATATCACACTCAAGCAACCATATGACATATTAGGTGAAATGTTCAAATTAAAACTATAAATAATTACACCCATATTGTTATTCCACCAACCACACTGAAGCAGGCGTTACAGCTGCCGGACCTTGTATATATGCAAACACAATGGAATATTATGTATATATCTATATATTTATGTAACACATCTTTTTTTATCTTTAATTCATTCATTGGGGGACACTTAGATTGTTTCTGTACCTTGGATATTGAGAATAATGCTCCAGTGAACACGGAGTGCAGATATCTCTTCAATATCCTATTTTAATTTCCTCTGGATATATACCCAGAAATGAGATTGCTGGATTATATGGTAGTTCTATTTTTTATTTTTAATTTTTGAGGAACCTCCATAGTGTTTTCAATAGTCGTTGTGCCAATTACAACGCTAACAACATTCTTACCAAGAGGTCAAAGAGGTTCCCTTTTCTCTACATCTTCCTCCACATTTGTTATTTCTTATCTTTTTGATGCCAGCCATTCTAATGGGAATGAGGCGATATTTCAGTGTTTTGATTTGCATTCCTTGATGATTAGTAATGTTAAGGTCCTTTTCATGTACCTAGTGGCCATTTGTATGTCCTCTTTGGAAAAATGCCTATACAGTTCCCCTCCCCATTTAAATTTTTTTTTCTACTGAGTTGTTTAAGGTTTTTTAAAATATATTTTTGAATACATTAAAAAGATTATACTCCATGATCAAGAGGGATTTATTCCAGGGATGCAAGTTTGGTACAATATCCACAAATCAGTAAACATGATACACCACATAAAAATGAAAAGTAAAAGCCACATGACCATGTAAATAGATGCAGAAAAAACATTTGATAAAATCCAGCACCATTTATGATAAAAACTCTCAGCAAAGTGGGAACAGAGAGAACATACCTCAACATAATAAAGGCTATATATAACAAACCCACAGTAGCATCGTACTCAGTGGGCAAAAAAATAAAACTATTTCTCTTAAGATTAGGGACAAGAAAGGACATCCAGTTCTCTTATTCAACATAGTACTGAAGTCCTAACCACAATAATAAGACAAGAAGAAGAAATAAAAGCCATCCAAATTGGAAAGGAAGAAATAAAGTTGTCATTCTTTGCAACTGACATGATACTATACATAGAGAACCCTAAAGATTGCAACAACAACAAAAAAACCCTGCTAGAACTAATAAAGGGTTTCAGTAATGTACCAGGATACAAAATAAATATCCAGAAATAATCTACATTTTTATATACAAATAATGAACTATCAGAAAGGGAAACTAAGAAAACAATCCCATATAAATTTTATCGAAAAATACCTAGGGATAAATTTAACCAAGGATCCCATATAAATTTCATTGAAAAATACTAGTAATAAATTTAACCAAGGATGCAAAATTTAACTAAGGGTATAACCCAGGAGGTACTCGAAAAATTATAAGATGTTGAGAAAAGAAATTAAAGAAGATATAAAGAAGTGAAAGAATATGGTGCATTCATGGAAAGGAAGAATTAACATAATTAAAATGTTCATACTACCCAAAACAATCTATAGATTCAATTCAATTCCATTAAAATACCAATGGTACATTTCACAGAACTAGGACAACTATTCCAAAAATTTATATGAAACCACAAAATAATAGTCACAGCATTATTGAGAAAGAAAAAAGAAGTTGGAGAAATCACACCATCTGATATCAAACTATACTACAATGCCATAGTGACAGAAACAGCACAGTACTGGCATAAAAACAGACATGTAGATTATTGGAACAGAATGGAGAGCCCAGAAATAAGCCTACAGCTTTATGGTTGATCAATATTTAACAAAGGAGGCAAGAACATACAATGGAGTAAAGACAGACAATTCAATAAATGGTGTTAGAAAAATTGGACAGATATGTGCAAATAAATGAAACTAGTCCACCTTATTACATAATACAAACAAATAAACTCAAAATGGGATAAAGACTTAAATGTAAGACTCAAAACCATAAAAGTCCAAGAAGAAAACATAGGCAGTAAAATTCAAAAAGACAATACTCATAGCATTATCTTTTCTGATATATCTCCTTGGGCAAGGGAAACAAAAGAAAATAAAAACAAATGAGACTACATCAAACTAAAAAGTTTTTGCAGAGCAAAAATATTTAATAAAATGAAAAGACAACTCACTGAATGGGGAAACATATTTTCCAATGATACATCTGATAAGCTGTTATTATCCAAAATTTATAAAAAGCTTATATAACTAAACACCAAGAAAAAAATCCAATTAAAAAGTGAGTAAAGAGGCTGAATAGACACTTCTCTAGAGGACATACAGGTGGCTAAGAGATATATGAAAAGATGTTCAATGTCAGTAATTATCAGAGAAATGCAAATTAAAATCACAATGAGATATCACCTCACACATGTCAGAACGGCTATCATCGATAAATAAAAAAAAAAAGCAAGTGTTGGTGAGGATGTGGAGAAAAGGGAATTCTTGTGCACTGGTAGTGGAAATGCAGATTGGTGTAATGACTGTTGAAAACAGTACAGAATTTCCTCAAAAAATTAAAAACGGGATTGCCTTATGACTTAGTGATTCCACTTACAGGAATATATCCAAAGAACCTGAAAGTTTGATTTGAAAGAATATATGCACCCCTAAGTTCATTGCAGCACTATTTACAATAGCCAAGATTTGGAAACAGCCCTAGTGCCCATCAGTAAATGAGAAAATAAGAAAGGTGTGGTACATTGAAATACTACTCAGCCATAAAAAGAAGGAAATCTTACCTTATGGATCAAAGACTTAAATGTTTGACTTGAAACCATAAAAATCCTAGAAGAAAACATAGGCAGTAAAATCTAAGATATTTGTAAACAATTAAAAATGGGAATGGGAACATTCCCATTTTTAGGATATAGGACAATATCCTAAAAATTCCAAAACCCTAATTTGAAAGAGTATATTCACCCCTGTGTTTACTACATCATTATTTACAAAAGCTTAAATTTGGAAATAGCCTTAGTGCCTATCACTGGATGAGTGGGTGAAAAATCTCTGATACATTTACTTGATGGAACACTATGCAGCCATAAAAAAGGAAATTTTACCCTTTCCTGGGTGGACCTGAAGAGTATCATGCTAAGTGAAATAAGCCAGTCAGAGAAATACAAATACTATATGATTTCACTTACATGTGGAATCTAATGAACAAAATAAATAAATTACAAACAGAGTTGTAGATACAGAGCACAGACTGACAGCTGTCAGAAGGGTAGGGGGTTGGGAGGCTGGGTGAAAAAAGTGAAGGAATCGAGCAAAAAAAATCCCACAACTCACGGACACAGACAACAGTATTGTGGTTAGCAGAGGGAAAGGGGGTGGAGAGAGGTAGAAAAGGGTAAAGGGGAGACAAATGGTGATGGAAGGTGACTTGACTTAGGGTGGTGAACACACAATACAATATACAGATGTTGTATTATAGAGATATACACCTAAACCCTATATAATTTTATCAACCAATGTCGCCCCAAGAAATTCAATAAAAATTAAAAATATATATATGTTTTGGCTATTAATCCCTTATCAGATATATGATTTGCAAATATTTTCTTCTATTTTGTAGGTTGCCTTTTCTTTTTGTTGATGGTTTTCTTTGCTGTGCAGAAGCTTTCCAGTTTGATATAGTCCCACTTGTTTATTTTATTTTTGTTGCCCTTGTTTTCGGTGTCAAATCCAAAATATCATTGCCAAGACCAATGAAAAGAAGATTATCCCCTATATCTTTTCCTAGAAGTTTTATGGTTTCTGGTCTTACACTCAAGTGTTTAATTCATTTTGAGTTGCTTTTTGTATATGATGTAAGATAGGGGTCCAATTTCATTCTTCTCCATGTGGCTGTTTTGCAAACACCACTTATTTTATTCTTGGTTTATGTATCTGTTTTTATGCCAGTATCATACTGCTTGATTAACATAGTTTTATAATATAGTTTGAAACCAGGAAATGTGGTGCCTCCAGATTCATGAATATTTTGGATATTCTACATTTTCTGAGGCTGTATCTTTTTATCTTTGAGCCTAGCTTCAATTTTGAATAAGTAGACTGTGATCCCTCAGGAGAGGCATTCTACCCAAGAGAATTAGGAATACTTTATTCCTGAAATACAGTGTTCACAATATTGATTTATTGTACACTAAGTCAGATAAACACACACACACACCCCTCATATCTTAAACTTAGTCTAAAACTGATTATTTAAAGCAGGGTTTTCTAAGCATACAATTGGTTTATTTTATTTTAATATTACTTTCTTTTTTAAATTAAATTTATTGGACTGACATTGGTATATTTTATTTTCTAAGGGAAGTTCAATGTCCTTCATAACCTTCTAGTATTTGTTAAATTGCGAAATATAGTTAAAGTACTTAAGCATGTTGTTTATAAAATTATGAAACTTAAACTACAATATAACTTAATTTTAACTTCACTAATTAAAAATTTGTAATATTTGACTTGTTTTTAAAAAATCAAACTGGAAAATATTTAACCTATTTTAAAGAACATTAATTATTGTTTCAAATAACTTTTTTCTTATTATAAGGTAAATATTGGTATTGCAGAAAATATGGAAAACACATAAAAGTAAAAGGAAAATAAAAATCACCTGTATTTATATCACTCAGATATATTGTCGCTATTTACATTTTATAATACTTCCATTCAGTTTCATGCATACATTTAATGCATATTTTAATTTTGTTAATATACTAGGATATATTAATAATAGACAGCATTTATTGACTGCTTATTATCAGCTGGCACCACATTAAGTACTTTATATACATTACTTAACTTAATCATCACCAGGACTTTATGAAAGTAGGTGCTATTATTATTACTTTATGGGTATAGGAACTGATGCTCAGAAAGGTTTAGTGACTTGCTCAAGGTCATACAATGGGAAGGTGTCTGAGCCAACTCTAGAATGTAGGTTGATCTGACAACAAAGCCTAAAGCCTATAATGTCTGCCAGTATCCTGATCTGATTTTGTCATTTGCCATCAGAGCATGTGAACTTCTCCATATCATTAAGTAGTTTTCGTGAAATGGTTTTAAGAACTGTAAAGTGGTCTGTTTTGTCCAGAACACTGTAATTACCTTCATCATGTCTCTTTGGACATTTAGGATGTTTCTGACTTTTAAGGGAAGGACCATGTGTGAGTCATCTCTGCAGTCCCAGCATGTAGGAAGGTGTCCAGCACCTTGGTTCAGGCTCAAGATGTGTGCTGAATAATTAATTGGAGAGATGAAAAGGAACCTCAGCTAAAGTACATGACATAAATGATGCAAGACAAGCAGAAATGAAAGCGACATGTTTGTGGGAAAATGAAAGAAGAATCCTATACAACAGAAACAGAGAATGCAAAGTGGAGGGACTGATTTTAATTAGGGTCTTGGAATTGTAAAGATAGGAACTCACTCAGAACAACTTTCTTAAGATGGTAATTATCAATAAGGAGAATCATGATACCACAGGAATTCAAGCCTAGGACTATTATGGGTTCTCTGTTAATATGCCTTACTTTCTTTGCAACTGTTTCAGGGTGTCATTTGCTTCTTCCCCAATTACGAACTGGTTCACATACTCTTACTCTTTTATGTCCCTATACTTTCTTTACATCATGGATTAAGTCAACATTTCAGCTTACTCATGGATCATTATTTGCCCATCTGTCCTCTTTCTACCTCATGACCTTTCTGATTTTGCTCTCAGAGCTAAATTGAAAGGCACAAAGACTGACATAGCCAGCACAGTGGCTCTGGGATTAATGTTGGAATGAGAGGTTAGGTGTGAAGATTAGCTCTGAATTAGCTCTTCACTTCAGTCACAATAGACAACGTACAATTCTCTGTCCCTTTGAACATGTTGTTCCCTCTGCTTGAAATACACAGCTTTAAAAAGTCACTCTTCTGTTCTCCCACAATACCCTGTGTATACTTCTAGCACAATACCTATAATTCCATATTATAATTACTATTTACTTTCTCATGATTATATAATAAGCTTTTCAACAGTGAGGAGAATGAAAACATTAGTCAAAATTTATTTACATTTATTCACTCATACCATAATTTATTGAGTACCTATGCCAATTTATAAAGGAGGCACAGGTAAATAGACAAGTCCTTCTCTTTCATCCCAAACTATTACAGCTAGGGAAAAAGCTTTCACAATGTTTCATATAAATATGTGTTTAACAACAACAACAACAACAACAACAACAATGAAACAACAACAACAGACGCTTTAAGCCTCCATGAAGAGTGGAAAATGAGGAAAAAACAAAAATAATATGACCAGCAGTGGTAAAGAATTATCCTGCACCTAAAATTCTTAAGATAGCATGCCCTGCCAGACTTGATCATAGCGGTAACTCTGGTGCACCACATAGGCAGGCTGCAGGGGAGATTCAGAGCTATGATGAAAATTTTTGCCACCTCCCTCCCATGTGACACACTCCTAAGGACAAGGGATGGTTTTTCAGTGTTCTATAATATTGGCACAATAATGAACACCTGCGTGGCATTTTATCTTATTCCTTGATGCTCGTTTTACAGTAGTGGAGTAGTCAGCCCTAACATTTTTGTTTAAAGCACAGAATAGTCTGAGATAGGAGTGCTTCCTAAATAAGTTTACACAGCAAAAACAAAGAAAAGAAAGAAGGGTTCTCTTAAACATTTTGTTATCTTCTTAACTTTGACTTTATTTTTAAAATGTTTTTCACCTATTAGAAAGAAGACATACAAGGTATTACATGGTGTTCAACACATTGCAGAGCATATAGGAGATCAAAACAAAACAAAAACACCAGCTGTGTGATCCAGTCTGTACCTTCTATGAATGTATGATGCATTAATTTCAATGGTATTATTAAAGACTGAGGTTTTTCTATTTTTCACTCAGTCATCTTTGGCATGTTGATTATTGCTCTGAGGCTTGTTCCTTATGACCTCAAGATGATATAAGATGGTATGTCATCTAGTTGAAAAAGAGGAGTCATTTTCTTCCATGGGCCTATTATTGTCAGTCAGGAGAAACTTCTGCCGGAAAACCCCTAGTCGTCTGGCCAAAATGGCTTCACATGCCCACGCTAAACCAGTCATTGGCATGGAGAATGGAATGGCAATAATTGGCACCAATCAAGATTGTTTAACCTCCCTTAAGTCACAGGGCTACCCTAGACCTGAGCAAAGCAGCTGCTTTCTTAGCAAGAAACAAATCTGGAACATGGATTGTAAAGAAAGATGGCTATAGAAAAAAGTCACTTAGGGAATCAACAGTGTGTGTACCACAGGACTACAGAAGAGCAAAACAAGACACACAAACATGAACAGTACAGTGCTCTGGGACATTTAATGTAAGGGCAAACAGCCCCACATGCATTATTCAGAGAGATTTATCATGTGACTGCCTGGTGTGACAAGCAGAACATGGGCTTTCAAGTCAAATAGGCCTTGTCAATTAGCAGTGACTTAACATTGGAGAAATTAACTTCTCTGCAATTCAGCTTTTATAAGATAAGGATAATGGTGCCTACTTCTAAGAGCTATTATGAGGATTAAATCCTATGATGGACATAAATTGCCTAGAATGCTACAGGTATTTGAGTATATATTCCTTTTCCCATTCATTGAACTTACAATTTTCATATTGATGATTCCAAGTCACCAGTAAAATGTTAAATTTTATTCTATATTTTCTGTTTGGAAGTAGATATTTAATATGTATTAAAATATTTTTGTCAAATCTAATTAATTTAAGAGATTCTAGGTTCATAAAAATAGAAAAACTCAGTTATGCAGATACCCAGAATGGCCCATTAATAATAATAACTGCCAGTATTTGAGAACTTAATAGTTCTCTGTACATTCTACATATTTTCTTATGCATTTTTTAAACTGGGAGTGGGAATGTGCTGCTAGTATCAGTGGATACAGGTTAGGGATGCTGCTAAACATCCTACAATGTACCGGACAGCTGCACACAATAAAATATCTCAAATTTTATAATAATCTATGGGCAGGTACTATTACCCTTATTTTATAAATGAGGATATTGACCTTCTAGAAGGTTGAGAAGCCCAAGATCACATAGCTAGTAAGTAGAGTACTAGATTTATCCGACTGAAAAGATCCTGCTCTTTCAACTACAGTGCATTGTCTGAATAGGGGGAGAGTATGTCAGTAAAGGTGCTATTACAGATTTATAAGATCCATTTACAATATCTACAAAAGACACATGGTAAAAGTTAGCTTACAGTCTGAGCATGTGAAACAGAGTTTATTTGTTTAATCTGGTTTACCTGTTTATTCTCTTTACCCTGTTGTTTTCACTGGGTTTTTAAAAGTGCTTTGAACATTTTAATTTAACCTTGAGCTTTTCGTTCTAGGATGTCTGGAATAACTTGTCTGGTAGTATATACTTAGAAGTTACCTTTGCGTAAAGGTAATTTCCCACATGGCAAGAAGATTCAATATATGAAAAAGTTAATGAATTCAATGACATTTCAATCAGAACCTCAATATAATCTTTCTCTTATAACTGACAAGCTGATTCTAACATGTGTATAATGTAGAAGAGCAAAGGTTCAGGAAAAGTCAAGTCACTCCTGAGATAGAAAGGGGAAAAGAAAGTATATGGTAGTGGAAGCACTTGTCCCATCATATAAGACTTATCACACAGCTTCATTTATTAAGATCATGTAGAATTGGGTACATAAATATACCAATGGAACACCATAGCAATATATGGGAGCTATGTTGCAATTGCCTAATTGTGCAAAAAACAAACAAACAAAAAAGAGAATTCACTCACAGCAATGACACTTTGAGGAGAAAAGCGTCAGGGACTTTGGTTTCAGCAAGGACAGATTATATTGTCTCAATCAGCTGTAGAGCAGTACAGAAGAGTGATGGACCCTATTATGAGTACAAGATAACAAGAGTGGTCCACAGAGTGCCAAAGAGTCACCCCCTGAGAACTCCAAGACAACCTGGGAACACCTGGAGGAACTGGAGTTATTGCAAGGTTGTCAGTGCCAAAATCAGAGAAATACTATTTTAGGAGTGTAACTCTTTTAGTTTCAGGCTGATGAGAATGAAATCGTATGGTTTATGTAAATTTTTATGGTTTTTAAAAAAGATTTTATTTATTTTTAGACAGAGGGAAAGGGAGGGGGAAAGAGAGGGAGAGGAAACATCAATGTGTGGTTGCCTCTCGTGCACCCCACACTGGAGACCCAGGCCCGCAACCCAGGCATCTGCGCTGACTGAGGAATTGAACTGACAACACCTTGGTTCACAGGTCGATGCTCAATCCACTGAGCTATACCAGCTGGGTGTTTTATGTTTTTAGGAGGTCCTTTAATATGAGATGGGTGTTTTACTTAAGTTAATTCTTGTATATACGTTGCTATGGGTTGAAACATATTTCTCCCTAAAAGATGTTGAAGCCTTAACCCTCAGTATCTGTGAATATGATCTTATTTGGAAATAGGGTCTTTGTAGATGATCAAGTTAAGAGGTCTTTAGGGTGGGACCTAACCCAATGTGTCCTTGTAAAAAGGGGAAATTTGGACACAGACGGGGACATAGAATGCCAAATGAAGATTGGAGTTATGCTGCCACAATCCAAAGAAGCACTTGAAGCTGGGAGAGAAACCTGGGAAAGACTTTTCCCTAGTGATTTCAGAGGGAAGATGGCTCTGCTGACATCTTGATCTCAGACTTCTAGAACTAGAACTGTGAGGCAATAAATTTCTATTGCCTCAGGCACTCAGTTTGTGGTCCTTTGTTATGGTGGTCCTAGGAAACCGATACACATGCCAAGGATGCATTGCTTATTTTAGATCAGTTCTTTGGGAAACAGGCTCTAAGACAAAGAGTTTCACTCAAGAGGATTATCAGAAATGCTCTTGGGAACAACACTGGAAAGAGTGAGGGGAACAGGATTGGTCAGTGGGAAAAGGTGAATTTCAATGTAGTTGCAACACATGCCTCCTACAGAATTTATGGAACATTGGGCCTGGGATGGTTCTTCTGAGTTGTACTAAATTGAGGTTGGGGTTGGGCATTTTCAAACCCACATGGACTAGTCATTGGAAGCTCTTCATCTCTGGGAAGGGTACTAACCTTGGGTGAGGCAGATCTCTTCAGCAGAGGGCAATGTCAGCTGTGAGCCATCAGTAGCTTACCCACCTGGTAGTTGGAGGGAATGAGTGCCTGAAAGAGAGATCTGGGTGATGCAACTAAGCATCCATTGCGTTGTTCAATCATATTTTTCTTACCGAAGTAAAATAATCCCAAACCACATATACATAATCATAAATTTATTACTAAATTTACCTTAAATACTTAAAATAAATTCAGGTAGTGAACTATTCTGAGAATAAGCTACAGTGGTATTTAAAAAGCTTAGTAGATCTATGTTCCAAAGGAAGTAGTTTTTCAGTTCATGTACAAAAAGGAGAAGTTATTTAAGTCACAGTAGTATAAACAAGTGAAGTGTGATCAGAGGAGGCCTGGGCAGAGCACCAGAAAAATAAAAGGAAATTAATTGTGTTTGTTTTTAGATTCTAATTTATGGATTGGAAATGGTCTTTTTACTAAAAATGATATACACGATGTTGACTGGAATAGTCAGAAGCAAGGGAGAAAGTTTTCGGAATGATCAGGGAAGTCTTTGCAGAAGAAGTTGAACTTAAACTGAACTTTGAAGAATGGCCAGAATTTCTACAGACAAAAAGATTTGTTCCAATATTTTTTAAGGGAACTGAGATGGGTTTTGAGAATTGGTTTAAACATAGGTGGTAAATGTTTTAATGATCTAGGTGCATTTGATTGCATTTTTGTTTGCTTTAAAGTCTATTTTGTCTGATATTAGTATAGGCACTCAAGGTTTTGGTGGTAGATTTGTACGATATGGCTTTTTCTACCTTTTACTTTCAATCTTCTTTGTGTATTTGCTTCTAAAGTCTAGTCTCTTTTCATCACCATTTATCCCCCGCTAAATCCATTCTACCTATCCCCACCCCCTTTTCCTCTGATAGTCACCATACCATAGTCCGTGTTTTTGAGTTTTGGGTGTTTTTTTGTTTTGTTTTGTTTTTTTATGTAATCCCTTCACCTACTTTATCCAGTCCGCTAAGCCCTTTCCCCTCTGACAGCTGTCAGTCTGTACTCTATATCTAGGAGTCTGTTTGTTTTGTTTGCTTATTCTGTTAATTAGTTACCACATGTAAGTTAAATCATATGGTAATTGTTTTTCTCCAACTGGCTTATTTCACTTAGCAAAATACTCTCCAACCATCCATGCTGTCACAAAAGGTAAGATTCCTTTCTTTTTATAGCTGCATAGTATTCCATTGTGTAAACGTACTACGGCTTTTTTATCTATTCATCTACTGATGGGCACTTGGGTTTCTTCCAAATCTTAGCTATCATAAATAGTGTTGTAATGAACATACAGGGCATATATTCTTTCAAATGAATGTTTAGGGTTTGTTTGGATCTATTCTCAGGAGTGGAATTTCTGGGTCATAAGTCAGTTCCTTTTTTTCCTTTTTTTTTTTTTTTTTTTGAGGAAACTCCATACTGTTTCCACAGTGGCCACACCAGTCTGCATTCCCACCAATAGTGCATGTGGGTTCCCTTTTCTCCACATCCTCACCGACACTTGTTGTTTGTTGATATCGATCATAACCATTCTGACAGGTGTGAGGTGGTATCTTATTGTGGTTTTAATTTGCATTTCTCTAATGATTAGTAACATTGAGAATGTTTTCATGTGTCCATTGGCCATCTATATACCCTCTTTGGAGAAACGTCTAGGCTTTTTGCAAAATTTTTATTTGGATTGGTGTTTTGGTGTTGAGTAATATAAATTCTTTATATATATTGGATATTAACCCCTGATTAGATGTATCATTGGCGAATATGTTCTACTCAGTGGGTTGTCTTTTCATTTTGTTGATGATTTCCTTTGCTGTGCAAAATCTTTTTAGTTTGTTGCAGTTTCATTTGTTTATATTTTCTTAGTTTCCCTTTCTGATAATTTATTATTGGTGTATAAAAATGTAACCAATTTCTGGATATTTATTTTGTATCCTGCTACTTTAGTCAATTTACTTATCAGTTCTAGTACATTTTTAGTGAAATCTTTAGTTGTGTATATATAGTATCATGTCATCTGCAATCCATTCACATTTAACATCATTATTGATATAGTTGGGTTTATATCTGCCATATTATTTTTTGTTTTCTATATATCTCATGTTTTTTATTCCTCTATTTTCCTTACTCTTTAATTCATTAAGTAAATCTTTCTAGTGTATCATTTAAATTTTAATAATGATGATTTTCTACTATTTTCACTGTTATTTCTAGGGCTTATCCTATCTATATCTTAAGTTATTAGCATCAGCTTTAGATTTACTCTGTTAATTTACTCTAACTGAATTTCTGAGAGATATAGATTTATTCCCCCCGCTTTGTGGTATTATTGTTATATATATTCTATCTAGAACATCTTTAGATGTTATAAATCCAACATTACATTGCTGTAATTATTACTTTACATAATTTTATACCTTTGAAGAAGCTGAGAGGGGAAAGAATAGCATCTATATATTTATGAACATCATATATTCAGCCTCTCAGCTACCTCTTCAGGAACTTCCAGAACAGAAATGTCTCTAAATTTGAGATTTATCTTCTGGAGTTCTGCCTTAGCCTACACCTTGGCCAGCTTCATTAACTTCTTAGTTTGCTGATGCTCATGACCAGAGGCTTTGTATTTCTTGCAGAGTTGTAATTGTCCTCAGTGAAAATCCCCATTTGAATTATCTGTCACTATTGGACAGATGACCTCACTAGGCTTTGTAAACAAGGGATTACCTCTCTTACTGCTCCTTCTACTACCAGAAACCTCTTTTTTATCCAATATTGAGTTTTCATACTTAGCCTCTTCTATTTATTTCCTAAAAATGAAAAAAAATTGCTTTATCCTGTTTTCTTGAACTGATCAAGGGGAAATAACTTCTCAGGCAACCTCCTTGTTAAGTAAAAATGTGAAATATGTTAAGTTTAGAGCAGATAATAGCTCTAAAAGGATATTGTCCAAAAAGGAGGAAAAAACTCTTTTTCTCTTTTGAGAATTTTTCATATGATTTTGGGCCACTACCACCTATCTTAGCTCTCTCAGATATAGGTTCTTGCCTTTAAAAAGTTTAATGCACTCAATGTACAAAAAACCCTATTTCCCACTAGTTAAGCTATCACCCTGTGTGTGTATATACAAACATGCATGCATATGAGGGGAACCTCCCCCAAAAGCAGGAATTTATTTATTAGAAACTGTGCATTCTTATACGTTTAAGCTTCAGTCACCTTCAAAGTTTTCTCTATTTGATGCAATACACCGATTGAGGTGTTTTTTCCACTGTACAAAACAGTTTTTGAACTCATTGATTTTGATGCATTTTAGTGCTTCTGCCATTTTTGGTTTTACCTCTTCCACATGGGCAAAATGTTTCCATCTGAGGACTTCTTTCATCTGGGGAAACAAAAAAGGTCACCTGCGGGGAGATGAGGTGAATAGGGAGAGTGGGGCATGGGGTCACGCTGTTTCTGGTCAAAACCTGCTGAACACTTGGTGCAGTGTGGGCAGGTGTGCTCATAAACCACCCATCATGAAATGGGCAAACACATCGAAAGAGCCTTCAAAAAAATGTTTGCTGAAACCAAACCCAGCCTCACAACAAGGTCAGCTGGTGCACTGATACAGATGGGTTCCTACATCACTCATCTAGCTGGGGAAGACTGTACTACAAGGAGCCCACACTCCAGAAGGCAATACTGGGTTTTTTTGGGTCCCCCTCATATGTATAAACATACACATGTATATATGTTTTTCATTTATGTCTCCCTTCTCCCTCAGGGAAAAACCCTAGCTCTCAGTGGGATGACCCAAAAGCAAATTCTACCTATCCACCAGGATTATTCAGCAGAATATAGTCTCAGCTGCCCTCACCTATAATCTGCTTTCCTTTCTTACCCCACTTCTCCATTCCTCTTCTGAGATTCACCTTCCAAGTAAACTATTTGCACTCAAATTCTTACCTCATGATACACTTCTGGGGGAACCCAATCTAAGACACACCCCACCCACCTACCCAATGATTCCAAGCACCAAGAACTGCAAAAACTAGCTATATACAGGTTCAAAGCACAACAGTACATTAAGAATATGGTAAGCTGTATGTAGAAAGTAAAATATAGTAGAAATTCAGTAAAAATTTACTTTCTAGTATTTGTATTTTAACATTCAGTTCTCCCACTTTTATCATAAAACAGAAGTTTGTTATTAACATTAGGTTGATTTATGAGTTAAATTATAGGCTGTACAGCTGAACGGAAGAAGTGGAAAAGGGAAGGAAAGCAAAGAAAGAAGATGGAAGGGAATAAAACATAGGAAGACATAGAAAAAATAAATCTATTTACAGGGTGAATAAATGTTCATGGAAGATCTGTAAATGATCTTTGTGAATCATGCACATTAGCAATGTGTCACTTGGCCCACAGATCCATGCCGCCAAGATTCAGATGTAGGGATAAATAAACACTGCAATTCTGAAGGTGATTTCAGGCCAAAAGGTGGTACCATCACTTCATCAAATGAGCAATTTGTAAAAAAAGGAAAGAGAAAAGTTTGATGTTTGATTTAGGAAAACAAGCCTGTTATTGTTTGTTTGTCATCTCTGGTTAAGTTGTAGGATAGAAATAAAAATGGGAACATTCTTAGATCAACATCAGTTTAATAACAGTATTTTTTCACATGAGATGAAACATCTCTCAGCCTTTTAGAGAATGAATAAAAATGCAAGTCATTGCTTTAAATCTGCTATAGAGATAACACAGAGACATAATAGAGAAAACTATAAGCTTAGTATGAGGAAACATGTATTTTGAAAAATAATTATAGTTAAAGAGTTAACTAGAAAAATTTTAAAATCATGAAGTAGTTATTCACAGAAGTAGTCTCAAGAGGACTCCTAACATATAGTCTACTTCATTTTAGAAAGAAAAATGATATTGTAAATTAGCAGGAAATGTTCAACCTCTTAAAGCAGAAATTCCCTTTGATCTTCTGTATTTGTACAGATGACTTCTTCCTAAAGAGCCTTTTTGGCGAAGAAGGGAGAGTAATTATATGTGAGGCTGTCCTTTAACTAATATGTTTAATGGGAAAGGTCTCCTGTGACCCCCTTTGTCAGTTTCTAAGGTACCCTTCCTCTCCTAGTTGGAGACAGCTTCCTCCTCAAGTCCTTAGCTGTGCTTGACATGTTATGAGTAGATCCATCACTTGGAACAAGGATGCTGGCATTTTACCTTTTTGACTATAATACTACATTTGAACACCTTAAATCCCAAATAAGTCATGTGAAACAAATCTGAAATTACCATAACTATTGAATTTGGTTGTTGTCTTCACTCACAAGAACCAGTTTTGTAAATTCTACCTGGGTTTTGAAAGACATGGATTCAAGCTCTGAATAGCTCTGCCACTCTTTTTAGTGAATGAGTAAAGAGAAGCAGGAGTGTCCAATAAATGATCCTAGAATTTCTCTCTGGGTTGTCTGGATGAACTAGCTGCAGGGAACCACTCTGCCCTCACCAGTGGAAGGAGCTGTGTTTAAAACAATGTGTGGCACCCGTGGTTTTCTTTCTCCCCAACAGGAAGAGTTGCACCCCAAACCAACCTCTGACGAGAACTAACAACTATTGTTTACAGATAACTGGCACCTAAGCTCAAACCATTTGGTGCCCAAGAGCAGGCTGTATGGTCCTTACTTTTAAGTCCACTTCCATCTTGCCCTGTGAAAGAGAGAGCAACAGGGCATAGGACCCTTCTCTTGAAGCACAGCCCTGTTATGCACCCAGGTGCACCCTGCCCCGAGCTCACCTGTTTGTCAGATGCGTAGAAAATGAAGGACCCATTTGCCTGTGGCATATACCAAGTGACAATGTTGATGTTTGCTAAAGCCCTTGGCTTTTAGTGTGATATTTAACTTCTGTTGACCCTCTGTTTTCTTATCTGTGAAAAAGGAAAAAACAATACTTATCTCACAGGACTGTTTTGAAAGTTAAATATATGAATTCATTCAACCCATGCAGGAAAGGCTATTGAGTTAGCTTTCATGTACACTTTTGCTGCACAGATTAAAAATCACATTTGAAAAGTGCATGGACTTTTGAGTCACGGATTTGGCTTTAGATTCTGACTTCATTGCTTTGTGAACCTGTGACCTTGAGTAAATCTTTAACTCTCTGAACTTAAGAGAGGGTAGAGTACTAAATGAGATGATGTGTGTAAAAAGATTGAGTGCATGCTTGAGACCTAGTGCATGTTCAATAAATTGTTAATTTGTCTTCCTGCTTCCAGCCTCTCTTTCCGCCTCTCTCTTTACTTCCACTCACTGATGCTTGTTTGCTTTTTTCTTATGCCTTCCTGACTACTCCTTCTTTCTTTTTCCTATCCTGATTTGTGTCCCCTTCAATTAGTCCTCAAACTGATAGGAAATGCTTTTCCAAATCCCACAAATTTCTAATGTGCTACACGGAATGCAGAAGTGAATCTTTAGTTGATATGAGCAGAGACCTGGGTGCACTTCATGGTTTAGGCTTATGGATTTCATTTCATATGTTAAACTATCTAAGGGGATAAAAAGCTCAACCTTGAAATTCTTTGAGGAACGAACACCTCCCACCTAACAGCTTTGAGCCCCAGAGAGCATTTTGGTCTCACATGGCAATTTTCAACCTTCTCCATTTCGTGGCATACATAAACTAATAACTAAAATTCTGAGGCACACCAAAAAATATTTTTTGCAGAGCTGACCAAAAAAAGAATAGATATGGTTTTGATTCATTCACACTGGATGGCAATTAGGTTGGTTGTTGTCATTTCTTTTTTAACATGACAGTCTAAGGGAAAAGAGGTCAGTGCACCTGACTAAATAGGCATTGCATGCTTTAAAAATCCTTGCAGCACATTGGTTGAAAATCGCTGATCTAACATGACATCTGTTGGCAATTCCTCATTTGAGCTAACAATAAAAAGTCATGTGCTCCCACCCTGACTCTCCTTTAAAATTGTTCTGTATTTTGAATTTAAGTGCTATATAAGGGAAAATATGAACTTTGCTTAAAAGCACCTATCATCTATCTGTTGATCTTAATCCTCAAATATACCTGAGAGAAAGTATTGCAAAAGTAAGTGTTAAGTAACTTTTGGTTATTTGAAGTTCCATAATTAGTATATGGACTTAAAATCCTTGAACACAGAGAGAGGACAGATTTTTCTCATCTACTTCCCTCAAAGCAACAACCCTGCCAGTGAGCTCCAATGGTAGCCAGCAAGGATCTTGAGCTAAAAAACTATGACTTTCATTACCCTATCTATGACATGGTGAATCAATTATTAACAAGGAGCCTGAAAATTTGCACTAGATTTCATTCTGATACAAAAATTGAGAATCAGAAGAAAGCCCATCATCATAGAATTATAGAATTGTAGAACCACTGTGCTCTTCAGAATCAATCTAATAACCTACCCTTTTATTCAGAGTAATACAACTTTATTGAATAAATATTGCAAATATTGGCATATACATTATTTTTGTTGGCCCAGAGGTTCACAGGCAGAAACAAGAAAACCATGAGGTTATCCCAAGTTCAGCAGAAAATGAGATCAAGGAGCTCAAGCAACCAGGAGACTAGCAATTGCTGAAATAAGGAAGAAAGAATAGAAGCTAACACTCAGCAAAAGAAGATGTGACTTAGGCTGGGGGACCTGGAGGCAAGAGGAGTTTAGGAACATCTATCTCTGGCCTGGGGGATAATGAGCAAGCAGATCAGGGTCTATGTCAGAGGTTATAGCTCTCTCTCTCTCTCTTTTTTTTTTTTTTTTGTATATTTTATT
>PVJD01015629.1:0-24172 GCA_004026545.1 Mormoops blainvillei
TCCCTTCCCTTCCCTTCCTCTCCTTCCTTCCTTCCTTCCTTCCTTCCTTCCTTCCTTCCTTCCTTCCTTATCTCTCCTGTATCTTCAGTCTTTATCTCCCTAACGGCTCCTCCCCTGGGACCAATAAATGTATATACTCAATTCAACTTCCCCCATTTTGTAAAATCTCTTTCCCGCTTTTCATCCCTTTCACCTGTCACTTAAATTCCTCTTTCCTTCTTACTAAGCTGTTCAAGTATATTGTTCTATGCTCTTCATTTCCCTCCTTCTCCTCCCAATTCACTTTGAATTCTCCTGACCAGTCGCTACCTAGATGTCAAATACCAAGGGTATTTTTCCATCTTAGCTGATTTTGTCAGCCTTGACACAGCTGGTTATGCTTTTGTGTTTCAGTCTTCTTTCTTTGCTTCTCTGTCACCGCCATACCTGGCCCCTTATTCTACATCAGCCCATTCCTTCTTGGGCTTCTTAAGATCCTGTTCTCTACCCACTCACTCAACACAAGTTCTCCACAGTCTTGCCGCTCACCCTACCGTTGTCTCACTCTTCCAGTCGTTTTAGCCGTGACTTTCAAAATGTTACCTCCACACTGGAACTATCCCCCAAGGTCCAGAAACCAGGTTTGGCCCTAAAATTGAACCAGTGATCTCTTTGTCTTGTTGTCTGCGCCCTCTAGCCTGTAGTCGTCCTAAGCTCCACACACCTTAATGCTCTGTCACGCCTCTCTTCCATTGCACGTGTTTTCTCTCCACTTGGTGCCCTTCCCGCCTGTCTGGTGAATTTCTGCTCATCCCCCCAGTAACATCTTTGCTACAACAGCTTCTGACTCTCTCTTACTCCTCCCCCTTCTTCTGTGCCGCGGTCGAGCTGGCTTGTAATTATTCTTTAAGTAGGTCTCATATGGTGTTCCCTCCCAAAAACGATGCCGGTGGCCATTCTTTAGTCAGCTTTGCATGCCTGGAACTTCGATGACGCCCAGCGCACACGAGGCTCTCAGTGAGTGAGTCGATAACGGAAGCTTTTCGTGGTGAGGAGTATGTTATAGCTCTGTGTGTCAGAAGGGTAATGAGGACAGACAGTTGGTTTTAGGCGACCAGGCACGGCTCATGGTTCAGGTTTTGTGCTCCCCTGTACCTTAAGGTCATTGGCCCTAAAATAGAGTTGCATCCAGTTTTCCTTCTCAGGGTTAATTTTGATATTCAAATAGATTAATTACTAAGATAAATTTCCAAATATGTTTTGTGGTTTGAAGAGAACTGAATCTTATTTTTAGGTCACTGTAGAGATGAGGATGAAGCAGAAAAAGCCACTTCTTTTGCTCTCTTCAGTGCTTAGTTGGCGACCTGCCTGTGCTTGATTAAAAGTGATAGTCTGTGAGACTCCTTAAGGTAGACCACTAATTTCCCGTGACAGCACGTGACGCTCCTCCTCTGCTCCCCGCCCCCAACCCAAGCCCCCGCACCAGACGGGCCTCCTGTGTGAGACACTAGTTTAATGTCGCCTGTCAGAAAAGGTGCTGCAACAAGTCACTCAGGCCTGAAGTTTGCAAACATACTTCCACCTTGCTGAACATGACAAAGGCTGTCAGAAGTTTCATTTCTCCACATTTTCTCTTTTCTCGGGAAGAAAAACCATTACAGATGAAAATGTTAGAGGAGTTTTGTCATAGGCTCAGTGCGTGGGCAGGAAGTTTTATTTATAGTGTGGATTGGGGAAGGAAGGAAGCCCCTGCCGACATTCCGAATGATTTCTTTCTAGCAGTTTATGTGAACTGCGTTGCTAATGGTGTAGATGGTTTCTCTTCCAACTATTAGTTACACTTCATGCTCTTTTTTTCTACTTCCTCTGAAGAGGGAAGAGTGAGGTTTTCCTAATGATTTTGATAGTTCTAAAATTTCTGTTTTTTCTTTTAGTTTCTGTCCAGGCTTTTGGACACTCTGCCGAACCCACTGTCAGGATTCATCCGCATATCTGTGTACCTGGGAGTTGGAAAATACATTTATGTGTGCTACCCATATTTCAGATATAATTTTATTTGGTGGATGATGAATAACTACTGAGAAAGAAACCAGTTGCTCTTCAAAATATAATTAGCAACCCCAGCCTAAGAGAAGTGTGCGTTTGGTTATGACAAAGCACGTGGCATGCCCTCTGCAAAGACAAGAAAGGGAAGATGAATGCATTTTTAATGCAATCAGGAAGCCCCTGTATAATTTAAATGTATTAGCATATCCTGAGAAACCTAGTGGTATCTGAATGTCCCTAAGATAACTCCAAGTCTCTCCCAAACAAACATGATTGAATTACTTGAGGGAAGGCATTAAGACAGCAGGCCTGGTTCTTAATGGATCAATGCTGTCTACATTCATTATCTCTGCAAACTCCAGGAAAACTGTCCCTGGTGCTGTAAGGAGTCAGATTATTGAAGCGGTCTTAGTGATTTTGCTTGCATTGCTCACATCCAATTTGCCACCAAAATGATGCCATGCAAACATTGAATTTCTGGAACATTAATATTGTTTCCCACTTATGTCTAGAAATAGAAATGAGCATACATCTTGAATCCTTGTATCTTGGATTATATACAAGAGAGCAAATAATAGTTTTGAAACATTCGGCATTCTAGGAATGTTAGAATAATGTAGACGGAGCTGGTTGGTCTGAGTGTGCATTCAGGGTCTCACTTTTGCAATGTGCTTATGTCCTGTAAACATCTCAGTCAACTCAAGTAAATGATAATAAAATTAACTAAAATTACTGAGGCCTGATGATGCACCCAATTATGTTTTAAGTGCTTAACATGTATTATCTAATTCAGTCTCTGCTGCAGCTCTCAGGTAGTGGGCACTACTATTATTCTCATTTTATAACTAAGGAACCTGAGGCATAAAGAGTTGACGCAGCTTGACTGAGACCACACTGTTGTGAATGGAAGGGCCAGGACTGAAGCCCAGGCAGGAGTACCCCAGAACTCTCACCTCCCACTCTATATTTCAAAGACATGCCTTCCTTCACAACCCTTAAAATAGGAGGTTTCTTGGGCCGTGATGGCTCTAATGGGGCTCTTCGAGTTTGGAATATCGTATCAGCAGAACACTCTGGAAGCAGTTCATAAACATGATTCCCCTGCTGGGTTAGAAGAAAGGATTTTTCTGTTTAAAAAATTAAGATGAGAAGACAATATGAACAGCTCTGGGTCCCGGGGGCCATCCCAGTTTGGTCAAGATCAGACCCTCAGAGCACTTCTCCTGGTGGTCTGGTCTCATCTCTATGCTCTTCTCTTAGTTTTGCTTCTAAAGGATAAACATCTAAAAGTAGTTGAGCTGATTTAGGAGAAAACTTTATGAGCGTAACTAGTTAATTTAGGTCTAATTATTTATGTAACTTGATGCCTTATTTTATACATTTACCCAAGGTAAATTTTCAAGATATTTATTTAGAAAATATTTCAAGTCATTTTATTTTAAAAAATTGCTCTACTGAAAGAAAAAGTAGCACTTGAATATTTTTGAACTAGAACATCGTGATTCGGCTTTTAGCTTTAGATCTTGGTATGAAGTGAAATGGAAACTTTCAAGAACCACTATGCTACCTACAGGAATTTATTCTTTGTTTTTTTAAAGATTTTATTTATTTATTTTTAGAGGGAAGGGATGGGAGGGAGAAATAGAGGTATAGAAACACTGATGTAAGAGAGAAACATCTATCTGTTGCCTCTTGTACACACCCTGACTGAGGATTGAACCTGCAGCCCAAACATGTGCCCTGACTGGGAATCGAACCGGTGACCCTTTGCTTTGTGGAATGACACCCAACCCACTGAGTCACACTGGTCACAGAAAGAATGTATTCTTGATGAATTTTCTCTGTTGGCATTAACTTCTCAGAAGCATGCATTCCCTACATTTTGTGGCACTGCATTTTTTCTTAAATGACTTCTGCCATTGTGGCCTCTGCTTTTCTTCAGTGAGATATGACAAGTATCATACTGTTCTCAAACATTTTAGTCTTCATGACACTATTATGAATTGGCATAAAACACATATATCTTCCAGTGCGTAATATATTTCTTGTTCCTTATCTTAAAGCAGTGTGATGTGGTTGGGGCCATAAAAGGAGAAAAACAACTCCAGCTCAGCCAGGTCGTTCATCAGTGCCGTCTTGCCGAACCTTCTCCTCTGTGATGAAAAATGGACACCTCTGCATTTATTTGGAAAAGCTTGAGTAAAAGCTTTGCAGTTTCATTCGGAAATTTTATTATTTTTAAAAATTCATTTGTTCATTTAGCGTTCGTCTTTTCTAAAGAGATGCGAGACAGCTAATTGAGTCTTTAAGAGGAGGAGTAGAAAACTGAAGTTGTGGGAACACAATGCTAGAAACAAGGGACAGAAGGAAGGCCATGGGTGTATTTCATTCTGCTTATTCCTTTCTCTTAATATATCTTTGCATTCCCACCCAGCGCCTTATGTGTCGGGGAGAGTGAGAGATAAATGACAAGCATGATTTTTCTCTATGGTGACTGCCGTGAACCTTGAGTAGGCTTTTTTTTTTTTTTTTTTTAGGTAGTTTGCTGAGCTTCATTATGGCATTCATAAAAGAAAAGTCATTTTAAGGTTTAAAATTTAGTGTTTAGCATTTTCTTGAGCTTATTATTGTAAAATAATGCCCCTCCCCCTTCATACAGTACTGGTATTACAAACTCTTTGTGTAATTTCCTCCCAAGGCCTGCAGAATCTCTGCAAGGTTCTCCTGGCTCCGTGGAATTCCCCTTCTCCAGATATTGACAGAATCATTAAACAAGCCTGAAGCTTCCTGATGACTTTTGCAGCAGCGCTTTCATTGCTCTTTATCATTACATTTAGTTATGTTTCATCAAGTTTTCAGGAGATGTGACAGGGTTCACATCCCAGCCAACTGGAATTAATTTGATAGCTAAGCATTTCATGAGCTGGCTCCGTCACATCCTCTGCCAGATCCTGCCATGTGTGAAACATTACTTCTTCCTTACCACTAAAGATTATTTACAAGTTCGACTGCTCCCATGCTCATTTGTGTTGCTGAAGATGGGAGGGGCCGTTGCGCCTGTTTGGAGTGTTTCTCTTGGCTTTCCTCTACGTAAACGTCACTAACCCGTTCAGTCGCCACCTTCTGCGCCCTTCCTGTGGGGCGTGGGGAGAAAATGGAGCGCACCTGAATGCCACGCCTTCCTTCACGAGGAGGCTCTGGGGTGGTCCCAGCCTGCCTTTGCGGTTCCCGACTAGTGGCTTCAGGCGGTTTTAAGAGGGAGAGGCAGAAGAGTGTGGATTGGGGGGAAAACTGTTGGAATGGGTCTCAATAAATAATTTCTTAAGAGCTTAGTCCTTCGTAGTTATGGTGATGGAAGTGGCCAAATGGGAAACTACTGAATATTATATTACGTCTTAGGGGAGAAATAGTTTTACTGAGCATTTTAGGAAAAAGAGAGTGTTTATATTTTTAAGATTTGGTTATGAATCCAAAACAGACTTTATTAATACTCTGACCCACCTTAGAACACACTCGTTTATTTGACCATTTTTCCTGTACTTATCAGTTTGATAATTTAATTTTATGGCCATATATATTATTCCCTAGTTTAGAGATTTCCCTCACATGGTGTGATTAGCAATCGTGTGTGAAATGGTTATGTGGAAACATTACTAGCGAATTACTGCTTGTCTAAATACTGTATGTTTTCACTTGAGAACGTTGGCTCTGAAATGTATTTCTGGCGCTGTGAAGGGGGTAAAAAAAAAAATCTTGATATTAAAATGCAGCCAGAATTCAATTTGTGAAATGGAGCTTTAAACTCAGTTGTTCCTCCCACTGGCAGCAACTAGAGGTGGCTTATTTCCTTTCTTGAATGAAAATTCTGCCCTTTAAGACTACTTAGTCTTATTTTTAATCTTCAAATTGGTATTTTGTTGTAGAAAGAGCCAAAACTTTACACAGTCCATGTTTGTGTCTATGTATGACATGTGATCTAAATTATACATCCCAATTAGTACCACTTAAAACTAATGGAATGACCATTTCAGGGTCCCTTACTATAGTAATTAGGCCTTGGAACGGGGAAGTGGATCTTACATGAAAATTTTACCCTAATAATTCTGACTGACTTTTCATACAGCATTGAAGCCCAAGTCAGATGTAATATTCTTCGTAAGTTACAGTTATAACCTGCCCTACAGGATGATCACTGTCTGGGGGCGGGGCGGTGGCTAACTCTGATCTGTAAAATAACTGCAGTGGGAGATTTCAAAGCGGGGAGAGCCCGGAGACATATTCCTATTTCCGAGGTTATTTGATCCTACAATAGGAAGAGGCTGTTCACAAAGCTTTCCAGGGATCTAGATTGGTCAGTTTTACTTCTGGAGTGGACATTTCTTCTGTATCTCCCAAGAAAGAAAAAAAATAAGGGGCTAGGGAGTTTTGTTACTGATTTAGTTATGGTGACCATAAAAGGGTCTTTAAATATGTCCTAAATATTCTCCATGTGAGAAAGAAGAAAAACTAAAAGCCAAGCACCACATTTTTCCATTTTTCTCCCCGAAGAGGGCCTCAGAGTCCTGTAGTAGAGTAGCTTTGTCCTCGCTCAAGCACCTGTAGACGATTGGCAGCACGTATAGAGACTTCTTCTCGTTAGGGTCAAAACCAAGGAAGATATCATAGCCAAGGGGATCAAACTCTGCCCTGAAGCAGAAACTTTTCATTCAGACTTGAATAAATACAGAGAAAATGGATGATATATCTTCCATAAATTAAAAATTAAAAACAAAATAAAAAATTCAACACATATAGTTTTCTTAGCACTGCAGATTCTGTATTTGTTTGGGATTGAACATTTTTAGAAAAACACTGTGATTCATTAGTCTGAAAAATTACTGTATTATCATAAGGAAATGATTGTTGACACTAATAGAGCTCGGTTTTGGATCACTTATAGCATGAATTAGCCTCATAGCATGAAACTATAATACGAAGCTACAGATTGCTTGTTCACTGAGTAGGATGATTTTATATATTACCCTGAGGACTGCTGTCTAATATCGAAAGTGCCCCCAAAGACCTCACTTTGTAACTGCAAAACTCTTGTAAGCAAGTACAGTTTGGTAGATTGATCCTGATTGTCAGCGTAGAGATAAAAGAAAAGTTGGTTGGTTTTGTTTTCCAGGTTAACTGTCACTTTTCCTATGCCACCCACAGTTAATATTTGCCTTGTAGATGGAAGGGCACTGGCCAGTGTAGGACAAATACAAGAGATGTTAAGGAGGAAAGGTCAGATTAATAGGAATGGATGGCTGATGAAGAGTTAAGGCAAGGAGTACCCTGAAGGGAACGCAGCGATGGCGATGAGGCTGACACGGCAAGACGCACCACCGCCCTGGAACAAAGCGGCAGGGAGAGGGACAGGCCAACAGAGGGAGCTTTCGTAGTGATCACATGCAAACTCTGATAACCCCATTCCTTTGGGATATGGGTACGTACCGAATAAAGAAGAAAGAAAAGAGAGGGAAGTGTATCCAGAGAGAAGGAAGAGCAGTGGGGAGAGGGCGTCATGGCAGAGCCTCAGAGCAATTGGCTGTCTTTACTGTTCAGTGGAATTTCGACAGTTCCTCTCTTCTACAAACTGTCATTCCTAACACTCATTTTTCCTTATAGATATAAAATAGCCTTACTGCTTCCGTGGCAATATCTAAAAACTCACAGGCCAGGCACTGTATGAAAGTAGATTTGTTTTGGTCTTAATTCTTAACCCTGCTTTTACCTGGTTGAAAAGAAGGAGTTCAAAGAGTACAGATCTCCAGGACAAAAAAAAAAAAAACCACTTAAAAATTTGAAACTAGAACAGTGGCAGTGCTTCCTATTTTCTAATTTTCTAATTAAGGTGAAATTTAGGGAGACAGCAGCATTAGTGAATGGGATGGTGTCCTGTACATGTCTCAAAACCTAAACTTATATATTGGCGCCCATAGTGGAGCCTTTGGCTAGACTCTTTTCCTGTAGATTTTGATGGGCCAAAAGGTGTCTTCCAATAAACCGTCAGAGAGGGAGGACAACATTATCGGTTTTAGCAATAATAATGTTATATATTTGTACATACGTGTAATAGTCTCAGATGCTCTATTACATTGAATTGGTTTGGAATCCAGAACTGTGTCTCAGCTTTCAGAAGCGCTTTGGCCTGGGGCCGAGGCAAACCTCAGCCCCTAACCGTGATGAAATAGCCCCCCTTGCACAGGCCCATCACGGAACAAAATGCCACTGTACCAAGGCAGTGCAGATTTTGTTTGTAGATTGTGCCTCCATAGTAGTTTTTTCAGAGAGTGTACAAGACTACTCCACTATTTTTGCACTATTTTGCATTTGTACACTTACTACTTCCCTCTCACTGTTTTAAACAGGGTAAAGCATTTACCCTATAAACAGGGTATGCACTTCTCTAATCCTTTTTCTCCGGATTTTCAGCTCTGCAAACATTCATTCCTTGTAAACTCCAAAGCCCAGCAAATATGTTTCCCTTTGTAGCTGAATTTTCTTCCTTGTACTACTCCGTTTTCCTCCCTTTGGACAGATAAGAAAGAGGAAGCCCAACTTCAGGAATTTTTTTCTGTTGTTACTCTCCAAACAACCTCCCTGTTTCTGAACTGCACAGCAGACTTTGAAGCGGACAGGATAGAAATATGTTAAGAATGGTGTGTTTTCTCTCTATGGCTGTTTGTCTGTATACCCGCCCGGTGTGAGAGAGAGTCAAGACAGGAGAACGCCTGGGACGGTGGAGAACTCAGGGCTAGAGGAACTCACGTCCCTTAGGCCAAGTGGTTAGGAGATGAGAAAGTCTCATTATGATTAAGAACCTAGTCTGGAAAGGTCTAGGCAGTCATGGGCAGCAATGAGTTTCTTCATAGACATAATGTGTTTTCCCCCTTTAAGGCTCATAAAATAAGGTTCCCTAATATATGCAGTTTTTTCTTAGTAAGAAATTGAGTAATACGCTGGGCAATCTCTGTCATTTCAATACTGGTTCTGGGCACGTGTGACTAAGGGTTTGTAAACAGCAGTTCTGCATGAAAGAATATCATGAAAGAATATTCCTTAGTAGGAATTTAAAGGGGTGCCCTAAATTCATTAGGATCCTGGGAGCATTAGGACGAGGGAGTCTGTTTAGCCCTGGAGGCAGACATAGTACTGAGGTCCAGGTTAGAGTCAAACCAATTAGGTTCCACTCTCATTTCAGTCACCAAACTCGGGGAAGTCTCAGTTTCTTCCTTTGTAAAACAGGAAGAATAGCAGTGGCTTTATTGGGATTGTTAGAAGATGAGCCGATGTACCTAACTTACTTAGAATTGCACTTGAAACACAGTAAGGACTCCGTAAATGCTCTTTATAGAGGCTGTTGTCATAGAAACAGAAAATGGGTAGTGGAATGGATTGCCTACGTGACCTGAGAGCCCGTAGCATTTCGGGGCAGTTGGCTGTGGGTGGAGCAAACAAACGGGGTCGGGGGCGGACTGCCCACCCCTTTCCCCTTTGCCCAGTGCCGGACCTGACAAGCCCTTTCTTTCCTTTTCCTGTTGCTCGGGGCTGATGCAGAGTCAAGAAACAGGAGACATTGCCCCACTATGGTATTTGTAGCGTAGAAGGACTTCAGAAGATTGCTTATGTTTATATTATTAACGGCTGAATTTTAAGCTTTAGTAGCAAAGATATCATTTAGGGGGCTTTCATAATAATACACAGAATATACTACCTTCTTTTTTGCCTTTGTAAAGGACATTAGCATAATTGGCGATCGGAAGAAATAGAAAATGAATTTCATCATGTAAAGTATCCAAAGTTTGTTACCGGAATATTCATAATTATTTTTAAATTCTAAAAATACTAAGAGGGTAACAGTAGCCCTGTCAGATACAGGAAAAGCTCCACTAAAATGATGAAGGACCATTAATTAAAATAGTGGTGCAGAAGGAATGGCAGCAGATGAAAGCATCTGTTTTTTATTAAATTCGTATTAAATTACTTGTGAGAACTATGGTGGACATTACAGAATAAAAAGATAGGTGGATACTTGTTTAAAAATGATTCCATCTTTAGCAGAAAATATTTCCAAAGCAATCAAGGTACAAGGAACTGCACTGGTACCTGGTGACTAGTCGTTAGTTCCAGAACCCATGACAAGTACCCAAACTGACGAGTACCAAGTGAATTTTTCAAGTGACAAACAATGAAGCATTTTCTCCTGTGGGGTAGTGTTGTGACTGATACAAGTTCTAGCACGTGCGACAAGTCCTGAGCAAGCATGGAGTGCCGGAACGTTTTTTCTTATCAAAATGCGATGAGTACAGGGTTGGATGAGTCCTGAAGCCGAGTACCGAGGTCTCATTGTAATTGAGTCGGGTATGACCCTCTCTCTATGATGTGTCCCAGTAAGTTAACACCAGCCTGAATATAGTAAAATGATGTAGTCCAGGTTTGTAGCGATTTCTTTTGAAGATTGAGATGTAGTATTTGCCTATTTTTAAATTTTAATGCCCAGGTTTAGGAATTTAGTCGTAGAGGCAGGGAGGAAAACCTGATTTGAAATGAGAAAAGTTCAGAAAAGCATTTCAGATAACAAATAACACATAAGAAAGCAAGCCTTGTTCATCTAATTCAACGTGTGCTGTGAAGATGGGCAGACAGCCGGGCAGGGGGTGGGGGGTGGTCATCCGAAGTGACAGATAACATTCCTTTTCTTGCACTTAGTCTAGTAAGGCAAAGGGGCATTTCTTCTTGGAACTGAGGCATGATTAAAATACAAAAATAAAAACAAAATTTGTCAAAATGCCTAGTGATAATAGCTGATCTACTCCTGGCTTCCTGTTGACTTAATGATAATGAATGAAGTCCGGCAGACGAGAGTTACTGGCATTAATTTCTTTCTGCTCATAATTAACATTCGCCTCCCAAAAGAGATTGCGATTCATACCTATCAAGGAGTTCTTAGAGTTTTGTTATTGAGAATAGAAAAAGAAAATTTCAGATATCAAAATTTCACTTGAGAATACCTTTTCAGCACAGGTCTTAAGCATCATTGGAAATTCTGTGTTAGTTAATCTATCCTACCCCCTCAATGGACACACCTGAATTTCAGTGATGTTCTAAATTTGAAAACGTATTTTCACAAAAGAGGATCATTATACTTTTAGTATAAATTAGAAGCAGACGTGATTATCAGTTTCCTGAGGACATGATTTTGGGAGTGTGTGTTTCTTTAGTTTCTTCTCATCTAATAAGAGCTGCATCGTTATCTTAAAAATCAGTGCGGGCTCTGCCTAGAGTTGAGTCTGGAGTACAGCGCTGGGAGATAACTGGTTACCGAGGCTACCAAGAAAAACCTGGAACCTAGAGATGTGGGTTTTCTTCGTGCATCTTTTTAATGATCTGCGTTGTCTGGGCTTCCAGAAGAAAGCCCAGATGTCATGGTCTTTGCTTTTAGGCACTTTGTCCTGCTGCAGGGAGGCCAGTAGCTGTTGGGGCCCTATGCAGGCCAACAGGAGTATGTCAGAAGTGAACAGCACTTCGTGGCGTCCACAGGCCAGTGGAGGGGAGCTACAAAGAGTGGGTGGACACAGTGGGATAATCCGACACGGCCTTTGAGGGCCTGGGAAGTCCTCCTCAAACAAGAAATGTCCTAACCGAGACCTGGGAGGTGAGTCAGTCATACTTCGTCAGGAGTGATTCGAACTATAGTGAACCCTTAGGGAATAAAAAGATAGGTGGCTACCTGTTTTAAAACGTTTCCATCTTTAGCAGGATATATTTCCAAAACTAATAAGAGTTACTGTTAGTGGAACTAATTGAGTCATACCCAACTGTCTATATAAATATGTCCCTCTGCTTTACTTAGATAGAGAAATAGCAATTTACTTACTGAACAACCTCCGTTTACGTGGATTTCCCAGAGATAAGTAAGCTATGACCGAACTGCCTTCCTCGCTGGGTCAGTCCTCCTCACCGGCATCCTTCCCCTAAAGCTCAAGAAGCAGGGGCTCCCGCCTGTCTGCCCCCAGCCCTCCGTGTGCCGCAGTTAACAATGAGCTTTCCCTTTGCCGACCCAGGGTTTGTTATGGCCCTTGGGCAGTGTGTTCAGAACTCACAGCCTGAATGTTAATAGCAAAGTAGAAAAGGCTGAAACTTCTGCATGTTTTCATTAATTTTTCTGCAGCCTGGAATTGATTGCTTCCCTTCCCCCAAAGCACACCCGGTGTGACCCTGATTTAGTGTGGCTTAATCAATAGACTACAGAATGAGTAATTTGTTTCCAGTTATTTCTTTGCAGAGTATTTTCCAAGGAAAGGAGAGCATGAGAAAGCGGCGAGGTAGGGTGAAGGGATTTGTGGAGTCATGGACAGACAGCCACCAGCCTGTGCTCGCCCCAGTAATTTTTTAAAAAGCATAAATGGAAGGCGAGAAAGAATGGTGGTAAAGAAGCCTGTCCTTCTAAGATGCTGTTTCTGCCTCATTACGTGAAGGACCTCCTGATGACAGGCATCCAGCACTTCCATGCCCATTGTTTTTGTTTTGCGCTGCTCTTTCTAAGCCATAAAAGAGGTGTTCCCCACTGGACGGGCCTGGTGGGGCTCTGCGGACTTCAAAAGCATCCATTCAGAAGAACATTAAACCTTTGAGTGCAATTTAGAGTGTTCCTCGTTTTTCTTTTTGATTCTTCTCTTAACTTTTTTTCCTCTGATTGCTTAGGGATAACCCAATGCCAGATTCATTCTGGGGGAGGATAGATGATAAGTACCTCATTAAGGCTGAGTGCAGAATTCGGTGAGGGAGGGGCATGTGCTGGGATCTGCTACCACTTCAGAAGTCCACACATGGCCTGGAGGGAGGGTACTGCCATTTATTCATTTTATTAAGCTGCTGCTGTTCACCAGCAACTTTTTATGTCACCTCATCTTAATTCTGATAACAATCAGTTGATTTAAAAGATCCAAAATTGGAGAAAGGGATACAATGATTTTTTTTTCAAGGTTATAGACCACAGAACCAGGTGGCGAATTTGAGATTTGAACTCACAGTGGTCTAAGTTTTCTTTGCTTGTCAGCATACCACTCAAGCCAGCCAGGGCATTTTCAGGGTTAGGAGGGGCACCCGAGACAACTGAGCTAGCAGACAGGTCCAGCAAGGTCTGACAGGGAGGTCAACCCGGACGTTACCAGAGTGTGTACGATTGTACGTCTCCATCGTTCCATGCCAGCAGCACGGCACATGTGCAGAGGGAGGCACTGTGAATTACCACGTCATCGGCTGCCCACAGAGGGAAAGAAACTAAACATCACCATGAACCATACCAGGGGTGTCCAAGCTTTTGGCGTCTCTGGGCCACATTGGAAGAAGAGTTACCTTGGGCCACACATTAAATACATTGCAGCATGTAATCACAAAAAAATCTCATGATGTTTAAGTAACCTTGCCATTTTGTGTCAGGCTGCACACATCCTGGGCTGCACACAGCCCGCGGACTATGGGTTGGACGCCCCTGATTATTGTGTCTGGTCATCGAGCAATACAGGAGGAATTCTATGCATTTTAGAAGCTACCTCAAAAACCTGAGCTCTAGTAGTATTCCGACCCCTTCTTCTGGGCAAGAGTAAAAAGTTTTAGCTGCAGGGAATGTGGAAAGCTCACACGGAAATGGTAGGATACACATTTTACTGGCTTTATGGATGTTTTACTAACTGTGTATAGTTTGGGGCTACACATTAATGCAATAAAAGAATTTCGACGTAGATCAAAAGAATTTTGAAATAGATTATGGGTCCCTTTAGGTCCTGACAACAAATAGAGTACCCAATTAAAAATGAGTGCCGAGCAGGGTTTCGGCGCGACCACATTCTCTCTGGTGGTCTTCCAAGTGTGAAGGGGATGATGTGTATGGGTGCTCAGGGCTCTTTGCTAAGATTTTACCCCCAAAACAGTTCTTAGAATAGCAGGATAAACTATTCAAAATGGACATGATTTGTTATTTAAAATACATTAGTAATAAAAGTTTTTAGAGGAAAATGCCATAGAAACATAGGGTTCTGAGGTTCCATGTGACTTTTTTTAGACCAGTGATTTTCGTGTATGGTGGGATGATTGACTAAATAAATGTACTGTCTTACTGTAAAAAACTGTAAGAATTCAACCTGACCAGGTGTAGCCTGGTGTGGCGAAAAAGGTTGAGTGAGAGAAGCAGCGCAGGAGGCACGCGCAATAGCAGGAGGGAGCCCCCCCTAGGCGCGCCTGCCGATTCAAGTTAGGCTTCCATTACCAAAATGGCATTTCATTCATCGCTCTCCTCCGCTGGCATTCACTGAATGATGTGCTGTCGTTGACTTACTCATGACACAGCAGCAGATCTTTAATTTATGATATCCCTGATTATGTTGTTTTTTGTTCACAAACAGTTTGAGGGAATCCACTGACTAATTCCAGTGGGTAACAGAAATTAAACTTGAAATAAAGAGAGGCCAGAGGTAGGGCTTTACGTTTGGGAGTCACGCTAATAGCCAGCATTTTTTGCATATTTACTATGTGCCGACCTCGATGTTGAGCCGTACATGGATTAGCTTATTTAACCTTCACAAAAACTCTCTGCAGCAGGTAATAGTGACATCCATATTTTGCAGACGAGGAAACTGGCATAGAAAAGATTTTTGTCATTTCAAATCCAAACTCTCAATTTCTGTGTTATTCTGTGTAGAGGTTATTTTTAAGCCTTGAATATACTTGAGATCTGGGGTCAGTTTAATCTTAGATCGCGCCATATTAAGAGGATAAGAGAAGTGATGAGACAGCTAAGGACATACCAAGGGAGCCAGTTACGGAAACCATGCAAGAGTGCTTGGAGGATGAGAGAGTTATTTTTAAGAGCTGCAGAGAGATCAAGAAGAGAAATAAATTATTTGATACAGAGATTACGTGTCTATGGGAACTTTGGGTAGAGCAGTTTTGAGTCAAATCTCAATATGCCATTCAGTTTTGAAGTTTTGGATTAGTTTACTCAGTGATAATCCTGGAATATCCCTTAAGATGATTTTAAGACCATTATTTAGTCTAGGATAATAGTTCTGAACTTTTTTTTTTTTTTTAGCAAATGAGAGCCTACGTGGCACTCTCTTCATTCATCCTGTTCCTTCTTTCATCCAAAATAAATAAACGAGGACTGATCTAAAACCAAGGGGAGAAAGCGACATGTCTGCCCCACTGAGAGCACCAGACTAATACCAGAGTCTTTCCTTTGTCTTGCCTAGGAAACGATTTGCTTAGAAGGAGTAGGTACAAGATGGTGACGGGTGATGTGCTAAATGTATTCACGGACTCTTTTGAGAGTCAGATTTTCTATGCTTTTTCCTAAGACCTCAAAACATGTCACAGTCTTGCTCAGTTTTTAAAAATAAAATATGCATAAGGGATTAGGCTGTTAATTTATCTCCCCTGCCGCCCCCCTAGTGATGAAATTGAAACAGAGAAATGGAAGGCGTGGAACAAATGTAAGTCCAGTGCATTATCCCCTGATCTGTACTTTCCTGCTGATCAGCACAGTGTCACCACTATTGTGACCTGCTACTTTGACATGTTACTAAGCCTGTCTGTGATGTTTGATGCAACTTATCACTGCCTGCCCCTCCTCAGACTTTGTTCACTTGGCTCCCAGGTTAACACTCTCTTCTTTTCTCTCACCTCATTGTCATCTCCTCATGAGTTTCCCTCTCACCTACCTGACCGCTTAGCCTGTTGTACTCACGGTTTAGTTCTGGGCCACCTTCTTTCTTTCAGTCTACACTCACTTCCCTAGTCATCTCATCTACTCGTAGGTCTTTAAATACCATCTCATCCCAAATTTATATCTCCAGCCTGGACTGCTTCAGTGAACTCCAACCTTACTTGTCTTTCAGCTTACTTGACATTTCTACTTCTTTGTCATGTGGAATCTCACATTTAAAATGTCCAAACCTGAGATGCCAATATTCTGCACCATCTGTTCACCAAATGCTGTCTCTTAGTCTTCCCCATTTCAGTGAGTGGCAGTATCATTCCTCCAGTTGCTCAGACAGGAAATCTGAGAGTTGTCCCTTTTTTTTCACACCCCAGAAGCAATCCATTTCCATATCCTGTTGGATTTTCCAAAAAAAAACAAAAACCAAAAAACCCTACAAAACCAAAACACCCTAGACCCTAACCATTGCTTACCACCTTCGGAATTTCTACCCTGGTCCAGCTGTCACCTCTCTTGCCTGGGTTATTGAGTCAGGCTCCTAACTCTCATGCTTGATCTCTGGCACTCCTCCCCTTTAGCCACAGCAATGCTGTTGACGTGAAAGTCACATAAGGTAAGGTTTTTGGCTAAAAATTTTCCAATGGAAATTCATGCAAAATTAAAAACTAGAATTCTTTATAAATGGTTAGAAGACCCTACATAATGTGCCCCTAGCAGTTGACACCGAGTGCAGACCACTGCCCTCCAGCCATGCTGATCTCCTTGAATCTTTAAAAGATACTGCTCCCCTAGTTAAAACTGTGATATGCCATGCTGTGTTCCTCCCATTCCCCTGTCACCATCTGCACTACTTTAATCTGGCTTATTTGGCTATCTCCTTGCACTAGGAATATTAATTGCATAAGGGCAAGGATTTTTGTCTGTTTTTTCACTGTTGTTTCCCTATCATGTAGGGTGGTTCCTGGCACATAGTAGGCCCTCAGTTAATGTTTGTGGAATAAGTGAAGTTTCAGAGCCTAAAAATAGAGTTGTGGATGTGCAATTGTATGTGTGTCCAAGAGTAAATTTTTTTCTCCTGATTTCTGAGTTAACAGTCCCAAGATAACAATTTTCCACCTCTGAACAAAGGTGCCTCCGAGTACCCAGATCTTTATCCCTGTGAACAAGTATTACCTGTTCGCGCCAGTGTGTCTGGAGAAGCACATGTCACCAGCAAGTCCCTTTGGCCTAGAATGATTTCAAAATGCTATCCCATAAAGGCAAACAAATCCAGAGACCTTTGTAGTTCCCCTTAGCCTCTGCTGCATTAGCCGAAGATGAATCTATGCAGAGCACACTAAAGGGAGCAGACAACTGCATTAAGCTGTGTAATGATGAACACTAATGACCTGTGGCAAAATGGGTCTCTGTGGGCCCAGCTGCCACACAAGGTGGGAATTTTTCCTTCTTTTTTTAATGGTAATGAAAAAAAAAACCCCAACAAAACAAAACCACATCCAAGATGCAAGGAAATAACTTGTAGTCCAAGTTCAAGGTGATTTTCATGATAGCTGTTTTTGTCTTTCTTTTTTGAAAGCACGTGCATCCTGACTGCAAAAGGTCTGTATGCCATTCACTGTACAGTGATGGGGGACTCTCTGCTGTACTAAATGGAAACGCTGCTCTCAGTCCCACCAGCAGCCCAGTATATTTCATTTGTTCCTTTTTCTGTGGCATATGCATTATGGACATTTTTTTTTTTAATCATAGCGACCCATACTGATCGATTTCATTTTCTGTTCATATCTTTTCCATTCTTAATGTTAAGTGAGGAACTTGCAGATTTTCACATGGTTAGTTGAATGGTCTTGAATAAACAAATTAATGTTTTCTATTGCATAGGATTCTTATGAGGATCAAATATATACGTATGAATATGCTGTGTAAATTACTGTAAACATTTTTTAAGTCAATTGTAGAACTAAATTATTCTAAGAATTCTAAGAATTCTTATTCTAAGAATTCAATTGTAGAACTAAATTATTCTAAGAATTCCAAAAGCAGTCATTCTAGTCTATCTTATAAATTTAGGCAGTTGGGATATATAAATATAAGTATTTCATGTTCAAGTCTTAGAAACCACAAGGGATATATATATATTTTTTTTATATATTCAGAATGTCAGTATGGCCTACACATACTACCGTGTCTTCAGCCTTTGCTCCTCAGATATTCCGAACACATTTACCCCCCCTGCAGAATCACCTGACAACACATTCTCTCCCTGCTATCTGAGTCTCCGTGGATGATCTGCAAAAAAATAGCATATCCATTTGTTACTAAATAAACCCTGGTATGACTCTTTTCTATAAATTCAGCTTTATCACCACCGCCTAAGTAATTTCTGATAATCCAGCCAGAACCTTCACTTTTGTTTTCATTTTCAAGCTAGATCGTTGCGTAAGGGGTCCGTTTCTAATTTTAGCCTAACAAGAAACGATCACAAGGCAAATTTGAAGACCTTGGTTTTGCTTCCTGGCCCAATAAATTTGTAAATTCTAGGAATCCATTTACTTTTTAAAAACATTTTTGTTCTTTCTTTTAGTGCCAGTTTGTTTTGGCTTTCCCAAATGCATGACTTTTATAGCCCCGTATAAAGCAGAGTGCTCTGCCATATTGATTTAATGGTCTGTTTCAGTAAATTTCCCCTGCTACTGTGCTTGCTCCCTTCCAGGCGGCTGAGAGGGGACAGAGAGATGTGCTGGTTAACCAATTTTAAAAGGGAAAAATTCCATTTTCTCCATTCTTTAATGTCATAGCTGTCCTGCCAATGACCTGATACAGAGATGTAGTAGGTTCCCCCTGACATATGTTACAGAAGTAGTGACCTGACCTTTTAAAAATTTTATTAACATTTATAAATTTGTTTTAGTGTATTATGTTGGAAACTGATTTTTCTCCAGAATGGATTGGGGTGACTGGTGTACATACAGATTGATAGCCATGTCGTACATTATGCTGGTGGACATTTTGTAGAGTATACAGATGCTGTCTCCCCCAACTCCCTTCTCCCGCCTTAAGGCTTATGGGGATGGGGATGGAGACATTTTCGCTTTTCCTTTAAAGCATCTTACAAGTAACCGAATCATTACTGCCAGCTTTTAAATAGCCGAGTAGGTTTCGGTTATTGCTTGATAAAACAGCAAGGCATGGGTGTTTACCCATTCATTCATTCAGACTTTCCTCAGTGCCTCATGCATTCCAGATGCTACACCAGTCACAAGGGATGGAAGACTGAGCACCACCATCCCTGCTCACAAGTAACTTAGAAAATGACAGATTAGGACTGTGCCGATCAGTCAGAGATTTTTTTTTCCCCTACCTCAACTGTGCGTTCAAAGCCCCAGCCTGAACCTTTAAAAAAAATTATTCTATTACACCGCAGCTCTTGCTAGGGAATACTGAATTTGTATATTCTTTATTGTCAGAAATCTTTGTCATAGGTTAATAAAGAAATCTTCATTAGGCTAATCATTAGAACTTAGCTACGTTGAGTTTTATCGTCTTAGCAGTTCTACCTGCCTCTCTGCACCCTAAGAAACTGAGCAACGTGCAGCTCTATAAAAAGGACACTGCCCCCGCTACAGTAAGCACGGGCCGGAGAGCTGGCAGGCTGCCCGTCTAACCTGTTTCCCGCAACAGCCGTTGTGACTGTGATGGTGGTCGACACTCCCATCCATCATCCGCCTTCTTCCAAATGCTTCTGGAACGGAAATTAAACCCCCTAACTCCTCAGCGAGTATGGATCGCTCTTTTATTTTACAGTAAATATTTGTTTATTTTATAGACAGGGAAATTGAGGCATTGAGAGTATAAGTGGATAGATAAATCCGTCACGGACGCTGCTGGGAAGCATCAGCTAATGTTTATTGAGCCCGTGTGGAGAATAATACTTTCCTGAGCCCTGCACAGTATATTTTGTTTCCAGCTTCCTCTTACTGCTGGCGGAAACTGTTCCGTGGAACTTACTGCCTTGAATGTACTTTTGTCCTCATGGGAAGGTATTGTTTTGTTGCTGTACGTTATACTTTTACATTTGCATTTTTTATGCATTTTACTTCTTTACTTTGGCTATACAAGACCTAACGAGAACATTAACCAGAGTTCCAGGTCACAGGCTTTTCCGGGTTCAGTTGCTCAGCTTTTCGTAAAACGTGAACACTGCCATCTGTCAGCTACAGTGCCTACGGGCCGTGGCCAGAAAGGGGAATTAAGGAACAGTTCTTTAGTCCCAAGAAACTGTATTCTAGTAGGTCCTTTGGAGAACTGTGAAAGTGTAATAACACTTTTAGAACAAACAACTTTGTTTACTGTAGAGCCCTTCCAAGCCTTCGGCATTCGAGAGACAAGTAGCCTATGAAACATATTCTGTGCGTATGTGAACAGCAAACACATTATGCAAGGAATATATTTTGGAGTCAGTGTTCTGTAGAATACACTTTAAAAGAACTGAAGACACGCCATCTTTCACCATCCACTTGTCAGACGGCACTAGGAGTGATCCCAGGCAGGTAGCCAGCTTACCTGGAACAGCTCTTGGGGACTTACTCTGACCACTGTTTGAAGCCGTTCTCCCCTCAAACTGAGCAGCAGCCTGTGAAAAAGAAGCAGACTGCCTCCCTGCGGCTTACATTTATGCTCGCTCTACATGAGGCTGTGTGTGGGACCGCCACTTGAAAGATTAACGGTCACCCAGTTTAGCCACGGCATTCAGCTCTTCAGGCTAATAAAAGTAGTTACAAGCTGAGCCTGAAAGAAACCCAGACTCTTCCATTTTGCCTCACTGTGTCTCAGATGGTACCTGATCAGAAGTTTCTACTTCAGATACTTCGAACTCCAGCAACCGGTGTATTGGGTGCAAGCTTGTACTTAAATAGGCTTTACATCAGAGAGGCTAAAAAAGAGCCTTTACAATCAAGTGCATTTTTTATTTTTCCCACAGACTCGCCAAATCAACCAACTGTTCTTTTTTTTCACTTTTTAGTCTTCTCATCTGCCCATCCATCATAATATTTGGGTGTTTTTTTTTACCTAAATAGCCATGTTGTGTTTGAGGCACTGGTGAGCCTTTCTCCTCCTTGCTATACAAATGACTGTAGTGACTCACTGTTAAAATCTGATGCACTACAGCAGCTTTGTATAGTTTATGTTCGGAATTTTTTTTTTAATGTCCAAGAAAGTGCAATAAATATCTGCAAGGGAGTAAAATCCATTAACTGTATGACTAGAAAATGAGCTCTAAGAAGGCCTTGCTTTTCTCATAGACATGTTCCAGAAATGCATGTGAGTCAAATAAAAATGTATTCATTGTATAATAGTCTGTGGGCATTTTTAGGTCCCGTTCATGGTCATTTGCCAAATTGCCTGTTTTCTGACGCTTTTTTGTAATAGGGTACCTGGTCACATCATAACAATATAGTTTTATACTTGCAGATAGATTATAGTTCATTTATCTGTTCGTGTGTTACTTGTTTGGAACTCAGAGTGCATTTTCTCATAGAAATAATCTTATATCATCGTCTGGTGCAAACCTCTGCAAAAAAACTGTTTTATCCATGATACATCTCTAGTGTCTTAAAGTAGCTTTCTCAAATTTAACTAAAATACAAGCATGCATCCTGGGAATGGATGTAGAGTCTTACTCGAGATTCTGTGAGCACGTGTCTTTCTGCAGAAACCTGGGAGTGGGGTCAGACGCTCACATGCACGTGATAAGCAGAGGGGCTTCAGAGATTATCCAGTCCAGCCTTCTTATTTTAGAGAGTAAGGCTGCCACCCTCAGCTTGCCGTCGTGCTTACCAAGGCCAGCGGCAGAGTGTCTCTCTTGAGAGAGCTGGGTGGGGAGGGGCTGAGTCTCCAGGGGTCACTGCTGTGCACAGTAGCACGTGGCCTGGGGTGAGGTGTGAAAGGTGAAGTAGTGTTGGGGCATCTGGGCCTGGGAAGGAGTTGTTCTCCACTTTTTGCCTCTCCCTTTGTACCTGATTCCCTAGGTAGTAAGGCATATTGGGTGGACCCCTTTCTTTTAGCAAGATGGCATTCAGTTTTTTGCCATTGATACTACCGGGCCACCAAAACAGCTCCCCCTTTACCCAAAGAGGCCCTGACTGGAGGGAGGAGTCGGGGAGGAAAACCGAGTTGTCTCTGGTGGTGGCAGAGTCTGCTGTAGTGAAAGGAGAGGGAATGGGATGTCGCCCCGCCATGGGTGAGGAGGAGGAGCCTCTGTGACCTACCCGCGGGAGTGTGCTGGCAATGAGGCACTCTGAACGTAGGGCTGGGTCCCCATAGCACGGTGGGAGCCAGCGACGAGGTCAGGAGAGAAGACAGCGCTGACTTCATGGCGGAGCGCCTGGGGACAGAGGGTTGAAGGGACACTCTCAGTGCCCTTCTGATGAATCAATTTGTGATTTAGTGACAAATCCTGGAGAATTTACTGTGGACAATTGGATTTTAGGAGCCAAATAAACAGCGTTAAAACACTGCTGTGAGTGAAGAAACATGTTCACTGAAGGGCCTGACTATGTTTATTTTACCCTTGATCTTTTAAATACCTATATTTTTAAGGGATAGAAATTTGCTGTACAATGCAATTGTGTAATAACCGAAGTATTTACAGTCAACTTTCTTTCACCTGCTTTTTCTTTTGTGCTTTTTCTGTTTTTGTTTTTTGTTTTTCCCATTTATTCCTCTGTTTCGGAAAGTTCCATTCATTGTTTCCATGAGTGCCCTGACTTGATCTCACTCGACCTAAGCACAGACCTCTTTGCTTTGTCTTGCTGTGCCCTAAAATACCTTCACTTGTACTTTCTCCCCTGCTTCTAGACTTCTGACTTCATCCTGGGCACCTTAGCTTCCACTCTGTATCTGTTATATTGCTTCCTGTTGATCTCGCCTTAGCCTGGAGAGAAATCTCACAGGCAGAGACAACAGGCATGCCTTTCCTCCTTGTTAATCCTCTTAAGTATGATTTTAAATAATTACTATGCTACGTTATTGGTAATACTCATTTTCCTTGTTCTTGATATCTCTATTATACCATCTTATAATACTAAGTGAGTGTTATAACTGACGCAGAAAATTCATTATTCCTCTTGTTAAAATACACCCCTTGGGTACTGTTGGTGCAGTACCGTGTAAGGAGAAACAGGTGCCGGGGTAGGATGAGGCCTGACCCTTGAGACCCACAGTGACTTTCTGTAGTGAAGTCCAAGAGAGGCAAGGAATTGTTGTCACTCTCAAGCTCCACCGAGCTTAAATCTACCAAGGGAAACATGCAGAGTTGTAAGTTGACTTAAATGATGTAAAGCCACCTGAGGGATGGGGAAGGAAAATCCCAAAGGACTGGTACCTAGAATATCTTTTATAGTCAAAAGCCATCCCAAATGCAGTTGCATGAAACCCTGGAAATCAGAGATGGAAATGAGAGACTGTTATATGCAATACAGGAGACAGCTCAATTGGACTTTTCATGTAAGACACCCCGAGTAAGTCAAAGTGCACAGTCATTAAGGCACATCTTAGGGGGGGCTGGGTTACTGACTTCTTCACCCATTCATATACTTAGTTTATGCTGGATTCTCCGATTATGATAATTATATTATTTTAAGGTGTGAATTTTTTCAACTCAGTTATATGAAGATGACAGGTTACTTAAGGGGAGTTCGTGTGTTTAACCCCATGATTCGGTTATATTACATTTGTGTGCCTCGCCTTGGATGTTTGCCTCCTGATATTTCGATGTGTTAGCCCAGTTGCCTCCCTTTATTGCTACCATATTACAATGAATGTTTTGCGTTTTTATGAAGAGCCTATTAGCAGCATCGGCTTGATAGAAAGGATTTCTTCAGTTTATGAATACAGTTTATCTTTGTGAATGAATTTAGCATTTTAATGCTGTTTATTTACTCCACACCGTCAAATGTAATATAATAAATAGTGGGTCCTTTGGGCTTGTGGTAAAATGCAATGATCGTCCTCTCAGCATGTAGATAAACACAACTTGAGTGGAGAAATAATGACCAAAATTCAGCACACTCACTAGGAAGCCGTTTATGTACCTGGACCTAGTAGAGGCAGAATCGCAGTGCTTAACGTAACACCAGCCTCTGAATGTAATGGCGCTGGGAAAAGGAGAAGACGATGTCAGTTTCAAATTTGCAGTTCACGTAAGAGTGTTCTTAAAAGTATGTAACATCTAATTTCTTTTTAAAATATTTTAATTTAAATCATTTTTTAATTTTTCAATTACAGTTGACACACAATATCCTGTTAGTTTCAGGTATACACTCCAGACATTTCTATAACTTACTAAGTGGTCATTCCGATAAATCACATACCCATCTGACAGCATACGTAGTTATTAGA